>JAZHYW010049125.1:0-18410 GCA_037355805.1 Ixodes ricinus | reverse complement strand
CTCGAAGAAAGAGAACGGAGAGCGTGATGCGTCATGGGATATCCGGCGCAAACAAAAGCAGAAAGAAAAGATTCCCCGCATTCGTGACGTAGCAAGGCTGGTGTGGTTATGAGCTTTGCCCTTGGTGGCATTGTCAGCGTTGTGGTGGTGTCAATAGCGTCAGCGTGTTACAACCGAGCCGTTAGAAGTACCCGTGGGGGACGAGCGTGTGGCTGGCCCAAGGAGCACGTGGCTTCCACAACACTGTCAGCTTAGGGCTGAACGGGGTGGGGAAAGCAACTTTTGTTCAAGTTTTGAGCGACGGGCTAATCTTCTAAGGGGAGAGTGGCTGTGTCCAGTTGCGCAAACGAGGGTCCGAGAAAGAGGGGAGTCCTTCCTTTCCGTCTTCTTGGACTGTTTGGTTCAATGCGCGATTTGTGAGTTGAGGAGGAAAGCTAAGAAGGAAAATGTTGAAATGCCAAAGAGCGGCGCTGCTCCGAAGGAATCTGCTACGTCACAACTATGTAGCAAGTTCCCCAATGTTGCTAGATTACCTCCCAAATAGGCTCCGCATGCATCCACCAGGTGCACATTGAAAGATTGTTTAATTAGATTTAAAATTATTTTTCTTGTGTCTTTCAACGGAAGACTGGTGTTTTTGAGGTTAGGGTGCAACATTCAAGCTAGAAAATGAGCTGCTGGAATTTCGTTTCCCTACCTTTTTAAATGTCCTGTAAATACCCCTTTTTTTCTTTTTTTTGCAATAATGAAGTGTTTTTACAATGATAAAATATAATTATTCTTTTTATGTGTATGTTAATATAAATTTCAAAATTTCAGCTAGGAAGTTTTCTTTTGGTAGCATCTCGGTGGTTCCGGATCTGGTGTCGCTTGTCCACCATCTTGCATTCTTGCCCTCGTTCGCCTTGTTCTCTTGTGTACTGTTTGCTAGCTACTCCTGGTTTGCCTGTTCCGCGTCGTTTTACGCTACACATGGTGGACATAGTTTAAGTTGTGTGCGATACTCGGGAAGGGCAACTTTCTGCAGTCATGGCTGGGTCACGACGACTACAGACACCGAGAAAGCAGAGGTAACGGGTGATATCACCTATATTGTCAAGTCGAACAGCCTAAAGAAAACGAAGATGCAATAACTTCTAAACAATGCATCAACCAGGAAATCAAGGAAAAGCTGTAGTAGCTCTACTGAACCCTTTACTAACACCTCTTTGGCAAATGCGCCTTTTCCTAGGTATCAGTGCAACAAAGAATTTTTGCAGTACATTTCAGAAAGTTATTATATTATAAATTTACTAGATAGAGTAGTGGAAGGGGTCCTTGAAAATATGTTTACAGGCACTTAGAAGTCCTTGAAACCCGTTAAATATTTTCTTTGAAGCCTGTACGAACTCTGATTAATCACTTTCGTTTAACAAAGATTGGAATAACAAGTCACTCGAAAGCATTGAATTGACATTACTGGGTTTCTATCCTTCAATTGTATGTGGAAAGAATCGGTATTTGTATGACAGGCGTCAGGCCACACCAGGTCACATGGTGTCGTGGTGTCTGGAATCTGTAAGAGTAGTGTGTGACTCAACTTTTCATTTTAACGCAGGCAAGGGAAAGTCGAAGCGCCTGGCCAAGCGCCAGGCTGCCTACAAGATGATCCAGCTGATCGAGAACGTACAGAATGGAGAGATAAACGGAGAAGACGTGAGTGCCCTTGGCTTCACTCGCTGTGACCATGTCTTAACACTATGCTCCGTTTCACCTTACGATGGACTGCGGCATACGTTGCGAGCCGTCCCAGCTGATCCACTGCTGTGAACATATAGGGTGGCTTACTTGCCCTGCACATTGCTGCGGTTCTGCCGAAGGTCACATGACACTCTCACGGTATTGCGTCGACCTTAACGGTTTGTAGCGTCCTGCTGTTCATCGTAACGTGAAACGAAGAGTGGTGATGCAACAGATCCTTCTTCGAAACAGGATTCACTCAGCGCTGAATCTGTGAATTCGTAATGTTTCGAAAGAATGACCCGAACCTAGAGTGCTTTGGGTATGGGTAGCTTTTAATAGTTTTGTAGCGTGGCCAGATCACATTGGCGAGCATTTCAACTTTTCTTGTAAAGTTGAACCTTACAAACTGCATAAAATAACCAGAATTTTAATTTAAATATTTTTGTTTTTAATTAAGAAAATAAAATTATCCAGTTGTTTTCCGCTACTCCGGGTGCGCCTTGCTTCCAAAAATGTTTACGCCTTGTACCCTGTATGGCCAGCCATGGTAATCGGATTAGTTTCGATTAGGGGTGTGCAAATATTCCAGTTCCGAATTCGAAAAATATATTCATTGCCCGAATAATTCGGTTCCATGCTTGGATTCTTAGTATTTGAGTTTCTGAATGATTTGATGACATCAAATATTGGTACTGCTATGCTTCGTTTCAGCTTGGGTCCAGACGCAGTGGATGCTACAAGCGCGAGCTCCGGGCTTTAAGCGTCCCTGCCAAGCACGCGCGCTCGTGCAGTGCAAGCACTGTTCAGGGCCACAGGCTCGCGCTCGTAGCATCGGCTGCGTCTGGACTGAAGCTGAAGCGAAGTATAGTAAAAGTTCCGGTTTATCCAGGAATACTGTTCATGCGGTGAAATGGTCCTCATAGGCTCGTGTCGAATCTAGTCAAGCCTGCATTCGGAAGCCTCAAACGACTAGCTATTCTGATAGAAAGTAGTTTGTTTCCGTATTCTTCGAACAAAGCGGTCATGCTCCCAACTTCCCGGATGCTCTCAGCGAAATCCCGTAAACCACGCACGTTGCAATTTTGAATTCGAGTGCCTTGTTATGCAGCTAGCTACTTTGCGCCATAAACCTTTTCTCAGCATTAACGTCCATATTACGACGAATTATTATTAGAGTACAAATAACAGCAATAACTAGGGGTGTGCGAATACTCGAATATACGAATTCGAATCGAATAGGAAAGTTCCCGAATAATTCGATTCGCGAATCGAATTCCTAGTATTCAGTCACTCGAATATTCGATATATTCGGCCAAAGACGCGCGGTCGGCGCGGGGCTGACAAAAAAGTTGTTTCTTTCTCCCGATGTAAGCGCCGTGATGTTAGACGGACCATGCGAGAAACACCTCTTGGTCCTACCATTCCACAAAAATCTAACGCACAGGTTAGAAAAAAGAAAAGTAACGAACGCCACAAACTTTATAGCACGCAGATTTACTCACGTCGTGACACAATCTACCCCTGAATCACAACCGAAACATCCCGTTTGCGCCGCCGCGCCATGCCTAATTCTTTTCACGAGTAAAGCCCCTCATTTCACTTGCCGCACTTACAGAAATCGGCGACTGCACAATCACAGAAAGAAAACCACGTGAACCATGCCGATGAAATCAGCCCAGTTATCGCCGTCGTTCTTTTGAAACCGCAAGTCGCAAATTCCGATTCGGAACGAAACGGAACGGAAAAATAGTGTGCCTAGATTTGAGAGGGTTTCCAACCATTGGATAGCAGCGTTTGAATTATAAACTGCGAGAAGGTGGCGAAAAGACGAAAGCGTCGATCGGGAAGGCGTCATCGCTCGCTCTTCAGTTTGCTCACCTTCTTTCCACGGGTGAACACAACACATGCGCACTTACGACTAATCTGCGCTGGAGCCGTCTCCGTGGTTTCAGTTTCGCTTGCTCCCTCTTTTAAATCAAGGCTCTTTAAAACAGGATAGATAGACAGAAAACTGGATGCATAGCGGCAGTTTGGTGGTGACTTGCGCCACCTAACCACTTTTTTTTCTTACTTCAGATTATATTGCTTAAGCTTGTTTACTCAGATTTAACACCTATCTGTTTATTTATGTGAAATAAAATCTCGGGTGCCCTTTTTCCTCCTTAAAACGGAGGCCAAATCTCGCATAATGCCCCTTTTTGAGATATACAAATATAAAAAAAAAAGGTTGTGGTGTTAGGTTGTGCTTTTAACCAAAAAAAAAGGCACGCGTGGCTGTAACTTTAGTTTTTTTGTGACGTTTAGGGTATATAAATTATGTTCGCGCCATAAAATTGGATCTTTAGTGCCCAGAGTCCAACAGACTGCTTTTTTCTTTTTTTTTCTTTTTTTTTAGAATTTTTTTACATTTTATCTTTTGTTTTGTACAAGATGCATATTCTGCACCAGGCGCATACTCTGCACATATAATCATCTCATTCTCAGCACACTTTGGAAAATTCCTACAAATAAAATCACTATTCAATATTCGATTCGATATTCGGCTTTTTTTCTTGATTCGATTCGGTATTCGATTCGAAAGCTGCTATTCGGTATTCGCACACCCCTAGCAATAACGGAACTGGCCCACTCCACTGACCTGTTGCTCCCCGCCGTGCCGGGGCTAGGTGATGTGGACGTCGCCCAATTCAGGCGGTTCAGCCACATCTGCCCGTAGTCTGACAAAGGCTTATTGCAGAGACCGAGATTCAGTTGCACGTCAATATACCCCCAGGTGGATAATATTAATCTTCAGCCATCTGCTCAGGCAGGCCAGGTGTCCAACGTTGGTTTGGCACATAGAACTCCCAGATTTGCCCTTTAACACCCTTTTTATTCTTCTTTGCCTCCCTTCGTTCTGTGCCCCCTGCCGAAGAATAAACACATAGGGCAGTGCTCCTCAAACTCTGCTACCTTGCTACCTTGCAACCCATTAAAGGGAAGATGGGGAGCTTCTTGAAAAAAATGAGTTAGAAGTGAATTCTAGTGTATTTTTACCCCGTGAACCCGAATACCCAAACCTTTTGCTACGCAAGTAGTGTGAAACGCGAGAAAACGCGAAAGAAAGTCGCTGTACGTGACGTCATCGACGGATCTTTTGGCTGCCCAAGGCTAGGGAGGCGGGGCTTCAGCCCTATTTTGAAATTGCTCTTATGGCTCTCCGGCGCGTCGCATTGAAATATAATTGTGATATCTGTTATTCTCAAATGAACGCAACTCAAGCGTTTTTTCTCAAATGCAGAAGTGCCCCATCTTCTCTTTAAACATTAAAACAGCATCTTCAGCATCACAAACAACCAATGGCAAAGCTCGGCATGGTTTGAAGCCTGTGGATTTTGAATAACAACAAACCACAGGCTGCTTTTTTGGCAACGCTTGTCTGGGATCGTGTCCGTGTAGTGAAATGTCTATGCTACCACGATTTAAACAGGCCTGAATGCCGGGGTCGGGATAACTATTTTTGTCGACTGCCACGGACGCGATTGCTATGAGGTCAACACAACTATCATCATTGCTAAAAGGAGGTGGCCTGTACTGCTCGTTTGCGAAACGGTGTGCAGGAAAACAAATCACCGCGATGTTTTGCGTGGTATCGGGAATGCAGGAGCGAGCCGACTTCCAAGAAGGTATGTTTGAAGTACGAGAGTGTCAGCAAGAGCCACCTTTATACCTGTTCACACTGGGAGCGGACACGTGTGTGCTTGATCGAAGCACTGGACTTGCGCTGTTGAACCGCGTTTGGCAAGTGCTTCGGGACCGATAATTTACAATTGAAACTCGACGCTGACGTGACGCTCGGCAGAAAGAAGGTTGGACTGGCATTGCGTAACTTCCACGAGCTGCCCTAGCTCGACAGTGTTGAAGTACCATCGTGTTGGAATAAAAAGGGCATACTAATAACAAAGTGTATGTACCGTATGTTGCAAAGGTAATTCATACTGTGTTTATTTGAGCTCTATATCACACAAAACAAGGAGATTGAATCAATGAGAGTGTCCCTTGTCGACAGAGCATTCGCCACCGCTGTCCCTGAAAACAAGGGGGTGACAAGAGAAAGAGACTGACCTCTTAACTCAAAAATTGAGGTCAGCGTTCAAACTATTCATACGGGAAGGGACCACGAGCGTCGCGTGGTCGTACTCTATTCAGCGAGCCAGCCAGTCATGGGCAGACAGTCTGTGCTCAGAGGCCGTCGGAGCAACGCTGCGTCGGAGTGTCTTGCTAGGCCTATATTCTTCCGAGCTAGCCCTTGGCGGTCGCTGGTTGATGAGATCGTTACCGTTGTAGCTTTTTCCGGATGTCTGTGTATCCAGCGTTCATATCCGTCATGGTTGGTTTCAAGTACTTTTATTTTTTTCTGCTTCTTGAAGTCGGGACGCGTGTGGAGAGCACGCACAAAGATATATGTCCGTTGGTCGTCACGACCAAGTAACTGAGCGACGCTGTCGGCCATGTTGATTTGATTGTAAAAGTGTGTAGACACCTCCGGAGCTGTCGTAGGATTCCATCGTATCTTATGCAAAACTTATAATAATTTCGTTTTGTGAATACAAATTTGTTCTTAGGCTTTGTCGCATGCATATTTTGGCGTAAGCTCGTTTCGTGAATCTGGCCTCTGGACCTTGGAAGTTTGGTTTCATAGTCACTTCGGACAAAAAAGAAAGAAAATAAATGTGAGCGTTAGAAAGCGTGAGGTTTGTCTGCCTTTGAGATATGCATCGTTGCTTTATGCTTTAGTTCAGAAATTTCGTCAGTGGAGTGAGACTGCTAACCTATGATTTTTAATGCAAATCGCGCAGTTCTAACTGCACAAACACACACGGATAGGATGCTCACCCAAATCTTTGCGGCCTAGGGCAGGGATGGAACCCAAAATCTTTGGGTTCTGATGCGCAAGTTGTCGTTCCACGTGTTTCAAGCTGTGGTCCTGTTACATTCGGTCCCCGGAACCTTGCAACATGAGTTAAATGGCTCGTTTAACATTGTAATTGAGTTACCCACTGTAAAACTCAGTTCCTACATGGTGAAAAAAAAAAAAGAAAGAACAGACTGTTATTGATTTTTAGATTATATGTTCTGGAAAGTGATTGCATTTGGCCGCTGAGCCACCGCATCACCAGCCCCCAACTTCACCGTTTATTTTCAGCAGTGATCCCATGATAGTGTTCCTAGTTTACACCACATAAATTGGCGGTGGTTTGGTACTGGTCGGATGAAAGCCTCGTGTCTTCCCTTTAATAGCAGTTCAGAGCACCTGAAGCACTGTGTCCAGAGGGTATAGCAACAAAGGTCGATGCAGACAACTACTGTCTTTGCTGGAGTGATAGACGCACTGTTTATTAACAAGAGCCTTGGAGCCTACTTTTCCACAGAGCACACATACAACCGTTGATTGTGTTCTAAATAAGAAGCGCAGACAATAACGAGGTTGATAAAAGAATGTTCTGTAGAAATGTGATCTATACAGATGGCTTTTTCACGTGAGGATGTTATCTCCGTACCGTAAGTTGCTTTGCTACTCCTGTTTACTCGCAATGATCAACATACTCTGCAGGAAAGTGGACGTGTAGGCTCTGTTAATAAATGGTGCGTCCGTTACTCAGGCAAATGGGGTAAGCACTGCGCACCGCCTGCCAGCTGGAATGTCGGAACTAAAGCCCTTTGATGTGCTTGCGTTTGTCTTGCAAGTAGCAACAGACGGAAGCAAAAGGCGATGCAGGCCCTTGGAAATAAATGACGACGCAGCACTCACTCGTGACACGTCTCTTGTGTGTTCGCATAACAATGGTTGTTGGTACTTGTCAGAAAAGTGAAGTGGGAATTTTACCAAGGGGTGTGAGGATGTAATCCACTGCATTGTCATCCCCAAACATCTCGCTCATCAGACTGACCACCATCATTGGTGCGCCAATTGAGCGAACCGAAGCGCACGTTCTCTCGCGCCGGCGGCGCAACAACGGCGGTTGGAATGAAACTCCTCCCCGTGCTAGCCTGCGTCGCCCGATCTTCCTCACAGCGTGGTAGAGGTGCGGGGTAGCGGTGGGCTCCGTCGTCATTGTATCAAGTTTCATACATCATCCTCCTGTCTCCGCGGCATGTGCGGCAATACTGTGCAACTTGGCCTCGACATCCGGAATGGTAACAGACGGGTCAGGACCAGCTAGCCCTCACCCTAGTGTCTTGTCCGCTTCCAGGAGAAGTTTGGCGAGCCTGGTGGCCTGTGCGGCGGCGGCCTCGGCGGCCTGGTGGGCAACACGGGCGTGAGCGTGGGGAGCGTCCTGCAGGAGGCCAAGTGCTACATGGGGCTGAAGGAGCAGAACATCAACACCTTGACGCCTCGGCACAGCCAGCAGGTGGGCCAGCTGCTGCGCCAGCTGCAGGGCTCGGACGGCGCCCGCCTGGGCTCCCTCCAGGGGACCCCACTCAACACGGCGGGCCTGGACTACGTCGGGCTGCTGCGGGAGATTGCCGACGAGCAGAGCTTCGAGGTCACCTACGTGCCCATAGACGAGCTCAGCACCGACGGTGGGTGGTCTCCCTTATTCCGTCGCCGGGTTTCTCGTCGGCGGGGCTTCGAGGGGGTTACGGACGGGTTTGTGTCGTCTGTGTCGCTCCCTACGACGGTTTGCGAGCAATGGACCTTTTACCAGTAATATTCTGCGCATGCGTGCATGCTCTCCCTGGCCTTGCCTCCCACTGTCGCCATTTTCGGAGGGCGCTGTCCCATATGACCAAGATTGTCTGCAACCATCCTTTGCATCGTATCTCCTCTTTTTTTTTTCTTTTTTCTTTTCTTAGTAGTACGGGGCATGAAAAGTGAAGAAAACCAATGCTACAGCACGATGCCAATGTGTTTTGACAAGTGGAGATATGTTGGGTTAGCCGTCATCTGTAATTCGCAGACCACCCCCGAACTGCGCTCGTTGCTCAAAAAAGGTCCGTAGACCAGTTGCAAAAATCATGAAAGGCCGTGCACAGAACTTTCTTTATGTTCCTCCTTCTCCCAAAGCCTCTACCATGTGATACTGAAGAGAGGGAGAAGGTAGCATTGAACACTTTACTAGGGAGAATGCATTCCACTCTGCTCCTTTCCAGTAGACAGCGTGCTTACAGTGCCAAATCTTCCCCTAGCAGTGTAAGCACGTCGCATGCGACAGCATCTATTTGCGTCAAAGCGTCTGCGCAGTCGTGCAGCATCGGAGGAGGGGCTGCCGCCGGCGCACTGAGATATGGATTTGTCAAGACAGCAGGGACGGTCTTGACCTGGCGCTAGAGGTGCCCGCTACGAATAGACGGCGGCAGCCACTCCTCCCAACTCAAAGGAGAAAATTCCAGAGGCTGCGGCACATCCAGCCGTTTGAACTACAGAAAACCTGTCCGCACCGAGGCTATAGAACTTTTGTGGAAAAAGGAATTATTTGGTAGCGCAGTCGCGCGCCTACCCTCACATGCTCACCTCTGTCATTGCCTGTTGTCTGCTACGGCTAATTGCTACAGCCTTTCCTTTGCTTGCAGTTCCCAAAGTGTTTTTCGGCGTTGCGTGGAGGGCACTGCTTTTTTTGCAGCAGGTCTGTTGACCGTGTTGTGAAACTTAGAGGACCATTCCTGTAAAAAGGGTTTTTGGTTAATGGTTAATCTGATTCATGCGGCACTTCCTGCAACTCTGATTGTTTGAGTCGAATGCCAGAGCGCCAACGTCGCTCACCGACAGAGGAGACTAAGACGGACGGGGTGCCCCTCACAGGCAAGCACCAGTGCCTGGTGCAGCTGACGTCCCTGCCGCTGGCGGTGTGTTTCGGGACGGCGGAAAGCCCCGAGCAGGCGAGGGCGGCCGCAGCCCGCAGCGCCCTGCAGTACCTCAAGATCATGACCAAGAAGTGAGGCAGGCAGGGTACCTGGCTCAGCAGCATGCTGGTCAGCCTGGATGAACAGAGGAGTTCTGCCGCACGGCAGGTGAGTCTCCGCTCTCCGGTCGTCGACGGCCGGCGCAACGCGTCCCGTTCGGCAGCCTGTCCAGTTACGGAAGCTGCGAGACGAGCATGTCTGTTACGAGCCGCGCGATGACGGCTCAGACAGCAGGGGCGTCAACTTTCAACGGCTCTTTGGCGTGTAGCGCGTGCTGGAGCCTGGTTGTTGAAAAGACGTGCCCCGTTGTTCTAACTCTGTCAGGTACTTACAAGGTTTCGTGTTTGACGACCTGTACTGGAGGTCTAGCGCGGTCCCCAACAGGGTGAGAATAGCAGGGCGCCTCTTTCGGATGGCCGGCTCCTGCTCCTGCACGTGCTCGTTGCCTTTCGTCGCACTTTGACTGCGCATGCACTCTTGGACGCTGAGGCGTCAGTCGAGGACGGGAAGTTTGCGCCGGAGGAGAGAGGACCGGAACACCGCAAAAGAGCTCAGTCAAAGCATAGTGAATGTTGGGGTCGATCGCAGAAACGATGCAGTTAGTGTGGGTAAGATAGTTGAGGGAAAGCTAGAAAGGGTCTGGGCATTTAGAAGTGCTATAATGGGAGACACATTAAGAAATATGTTTTGGCCTGGCGCCGTTCCGCATGTTTCGAGTGGGCGTTCCTAGTCTCTCTGTCTGCCCCTCGAAAAATGTTTTTAAAGCATGGATGCAGTTCCTTTAATCCTTCCAGTGTTATAGGAAAGTCTGGTGCTATAGTCGATGTGAACTTTGTTTTAATGATGTCTGGTAACTATGAGTGCAAGCTGGTAATTCCAGAAGGAAGTCTCGCTGTACAGTTGCCGATCGATCTTTCGGATGCCGATAATACGGACTTGTTCAATATTTCGGACATAAGGGAGGAACTGTGACCTACCCGGTAGAAATAGTGCATACTAACGACTGCGATGTTTCGGACAGCTTGAAGTCCTAAAGTTAGATTTTTCTGACAAAATCGCCGCGAGCGATCAGCCGGAAACACCACCGAGAAACCGCCATTTTAGATTCTATGTTGGCTGCACATGGATTGGCTTGGTTTGGCAGCGCTACTTGAGTACTGCCAAGTCCTACCACTAGGTGACGCTATGCTACTGCTTTTTTTCTCTAGCTGTCACGTCATTATCGTCATCATTGTTACCATTTTGCTTTGATCATTCGCCATTCTGCAGTCATGGGCTTGCACCTCTCATTTCGTCGCTGTGAATCGTGTTTTCGGACTACGCTGGCTTGGACATCATCGCCCCATCTGTTCTTCCGTCGCCGCAAAGTGTCGCTAAGAAACACCGAAAGTACTCGACCATAATGCTAGAAAAGAAGGCAGTGATTCTCAAGCTAATATAAAGTCGCCGAACGCAAGCGGAGGCGTAACCTTAAGCAAGGCACTATTGACGGCTTTTTAAACCCGTTTAGACGTAGTACAGGCAGAATTTTTAATCTGCTGAATTTTAGGACTGCTCTATTATTCGGACGTGTTTTCAGTCCCTGCAAAATCCGAAAAATCGGTCGGCGACTGCACATGTGATTGTGCATGGGGAGCACATCAGAAAAGTGTGACCATGTGCACACAGCTCTTCAAAACACAACAATGATGCATATATTATGTCAGTTGATACACTTTATTTATAAAGTGACTGGGTTCAAAGTAAGCAATGCGAATGGTTAGGTTGAGATACAAGTTTTGTATGCAAAGATAACTGTACACTCGGGAAAACAAAAATGTAGTTGCTGCAAGAGAAAAACTATACTTGACAAGAAAAAGAGAAGCTCAGCACCATTTCAGGCACATTCAAAGCTGTTGTCAGAGATGTTGGATGTTGCATAGACAATTACTGCTTGTGACACAAGAAACAAGCTTGCTTTTTAATCTTTGACCTATCGCTTTGCACCTTGTTTGAAGTTCATGTTCCCAAGCTGGTAACACTAGTGTAAGGTAAAAATGGAAAAAGCAGTTCTGACGCGGTTTTAGTGGCTTCCTCATTGGGGTGCTTGCGAGTCTTTTATTTTTTCGCTGCTCTTCAGTCGGTGATCGAGATACTGCCTCTAACTGCATCTCTCCTGTTTCTCTTTCCTTGCAGAAAACCCTAGCATTTTGATGTTCAAGGTACCTTGTTCAAAGAACCCGTCTCTAGTCAGAAGGCGAGCACTTCAGCTTTTGGCTGTTCCCTCCTCTTCGTTCACCCGCGTCCTTAATCCGACCTTCGAGCAGTGTTGCGTTCACCAAAACCCTCACGGCCAGAGCATTCACTCACCATTGCACCAGAGAATGAACAAAAATTGACACCAAGGTAGCGTTAGCTGAACCAAGTAGGTCCTTTAGTTTAATCTGGATAACTCGTAAGTCTCTGTCGAGTCTTTAGCGGACATTCTTGTCGACATTTTGGAATTGTCACCCTTTTGGAATTGGCTGTTCTGGCTTCAGTTTTAAAATGAAACAAAATAGCAATCTTATCTTTGATTCGACTGATGCATCAAATTACATTCAAAAGCAAGAAGGAGTCTCGTAATGCGGCTTTAGCTGCTGAAGCATTTCATTGTGCGGAGCCATCCTTTTGAAACTCCAAGTTTGGCGAGGATGCAATGCTCTCTAGCATCTTGTTAGGTTCTGTGTGGTTCAGTCGGGCTGGACCCACTTGTACAGAACAACAGGCCCTTTCTTACTGTAGGACCGGTTTCATCCAAAAGCATTTGGTCCGCTCCTACAGTAAGAATACGCCTGTCGTTTTGTAGAGGTGGGTCCTCAACTTGGAACTTTGGTCAGTCGTGTTCTCGTCGAGTGCCTGCCCTAAAGTGAAAGTGCAGTTTGGGAAAGAAGGAAAGAAAAATGACTGCAGGCAACCAAATGACCACGATTTTCATTATTTTTTTGAACGGACGCTACAAAGGAGGGATGAAGAGCGTGGCAAGACTGCCTATTTTTGGGGTGAGCAAAGCCAAAAATTTTTTGTGAACGAAGATGGGGGAACAGCCGGCTACTCTAGCAGCAGGAAGAGTTTTTCTTACATTCCGAGCAACTGGAGGATTGGACTACGGGCATCAAATGATCTGAAAGTCTGGAGATTGGGAGGGAGGAGAGCCACACCATGTAATCACTCTTTGCAAAGCACCTGTGTTTGTCGTCGGTTCTTTTTTTTTTTTTTTTCCCGTTTGTCACGGCGCGTGAATATTTGTCGCCTACATGAATTTTGTTTGAAATGCATTGCTACTCGTGTAGTTTGTCTGACCCAAGGTCTTAACTTTAGGAGCGTCGTTCGGTTCGGTACGACGGAGTTTGAGTCACTAATCATGCTGATGCGGTTTTTGCAAGTTTTTTGTTTGCGACATTCTCCCTTTTTACCAAGAATGGACCCGACACTTTTTGTCTGTGCCTTTTGTTTTTCTCAACATGGTTGTGCTTAACTTCTTTTCGTAAGTTTAGCCTTTGTTCAGACGAAGACGCTTGATTTTGTGTTTTGGTTCCACAGATTTTGTATCTTTGGTTGCATGCGGCAAAGGTAGTAGCGTTGGGTCAGGACCGGCGAGGATAATATAATCGTGGCTGAAAACTCACAGTCGTCATTACTACCGTAGGTGGAAGACTTCTCTGAACTACTTCGAATCTTGTAGGCTAGCTTTTTTCCCAATTTCCAACCTTTCATCGAGTGACAAATAAATGCTACTCAAAAACGACCGAGCAGTGTTGTGTTTCTCTTGGTGTTATGCCGGATTGACCAGAGTTCTGGTTTGCTAATATTGGGTTTTAGACAACATTAAAAGACCAAAAACACCGTGAAAATGTGGCATACACTTGGTACACTTTGCATTACGAGTGGTGCAGTGTATTTGTAGCGTTGTATAAACATGGTGCTGGCATGCGAGTTTGGGGGGAAGGAGAGCGGGTGTCAACAGTGATGGGGGTTTTGGCCAGGATACTGGAGAATATCATGCCCAAGAAGATGGGATACAGAGTTCAAGAGATATCTTGAGTAATTCTTAAGTGGACATTCTAAACTGAACGTGCACCACACTGCTCCTGATGCCAACATGTTTTATGGCTTTTGTTATGAATGGTGCAGGGTGGCAGACCTTAACAACGACTGTTGACGACGCAATTGGACTATAACGGGTGCATCCTGCAGTTTGTATGGTACACTGTTCGGTGTTTATCGTATACAGGAAAAATTAATCCCCTTGCTGATTCTGGTGCCACCACATAGCCATTTATCAATGGCTGTCTTGCACCCATGCCGTTGATGAACACTAGTGAAAACACTTTCTAACAGAAAACTTTCGAACAGTAAGAGCAATGGTTGCTAATAACGTCAATACCATTTCAAGCGAACAGGTAGAGAGTGATACTGGGCACCAGTAGTTAAGATGTGCCAAATCACTCGCTATCCTCTTGTGGAACAGGCCATCAAATACTAATGGTGGTATCATGTATGCACATAGTGGTACAGCCAAATCTCATTAGTTCAAGCTCTTTTAATTCAAACTTGTGGATAATTCAAACTAACATGCAGGTCTGATCCTATGTGTCTATATTTATTTATTTATTTATTTACGAAATTCTGCAGATGGTTTTCCACCATCCAAGCAGGAGAGGGTTATATAAGGTTTCACAGAAAAGTCAATATGTGGGGCATGCACACATTGGAGGGCAGTGAATTCCATTCATTAATCATGCGCACAAAAAAGGAGTATTTAAACATAATATTTTTAGGAGCATATGGTCTGATACTTTTGTGTGATTCAACCTTGCAGAGCGCTGGGGAGGTGGCAAAAGATACAAGGTTTCGTCTAGGCCGGACTCATAATTGTAAATTTTATAAAAGAACACCGGCCTAGCAATCTTCTGCCTAGACTCGAGCGACTCAAGTCCAAATTTACGTATCCGGACTTGAGTCAAGTCCAGATTTACGTATGGGAGGAAACTCCCGGTAATTTAAACTTTGCTTTATTCAAACGAATTTTCAGTACCCCTGGAGTTTGAATGAACGAGATTCGACTGTGATATATATGTGAAGTAAGCGACACCAACAAATTTTTTGGGTTGCCAAGATGAACTGGGCATGTAGAGAGGGCAACTTCGTGAAAAACAACTCTTGTGATACCATTCCGTTGGGAAGTCGTGTATTTTGTCATTGAGACGGCCCGTCTGCTTCTTGGGGAGCCTGGCATGTTCTTTAATTTAACCATTTCCCGACCGACCAAACAGGCATTTACATGTGGCGGATTCAGAGGAGGGAGGGGGGGGGGGGTGTTTGGATGTCGTGACCCCCTTTTGAATTCTGCATGTGTAAAAATCTTGGGCCGGAAAACGGGGGAAAGGGGGGGGGTGTTGGAAATATCTGCGTCCGCCCGTGTTTACATGCCGCATAAATGTCGGGCTCATGTTTGACCTGACTTTAATCTTTAATTTGACCAGGGTATTTTCACACGAAAAATTTTAAGTCTCCTTTTAACGTTACAGAGTAGCCAACTCTCGCCAAGTTGACGGAAGAAATTCTCCGGAGTAGCATCGCCCCTCGGAAAAGGTCTTTAGACTTGCCAGACGAGTTTTCTTTTTTACTTTGTAGCACTACTTTTCTCTCGGCGCACTTTTTTTTCTTTTCTCTGTGCGTCACACGCTCGCAAGCACGCTCGTCACCACGACGGCGCGCAAGCCGGCGAAGCATGCGGCGAAGTAACACGCGCGCGCCATTTTCTTCAATGCTAGCGGCTCGACCAATCGGGGACGGCGCTGGTCACGTGGGCCGCTCCTCCGGCAACTTTTTCTCAACTGGATGGGGCGCCTCGGCGGCTTTTTTCTCTGTCCGCTCTCGAAAGTGCGCTCGTGCTGAGACAACTCAAAAGGTTGACCTGCGCGTCCGGAGTTGGTCGGTGCGTGTGTGCGCGGGATAACGGTGCTGTTTGCCGCTCGCTCTCGGATTTTTGTGCATCACCACCTCGTGGTCGTCACCGTCAACTATGGCTTCCAAGTGAGTTTGAACGACGGATTTGTTTATTATCACCATCGACGGTAGATTGGTGCCGACCTTACGGCTCCGCAAACTCCCGCATATGTGAGCGAGCGCGTCATCGCGCTCGCGCTGTGTCGGCGGATATCTTCGGCGAGAATCGCCACTGCTCCACCTCCGGGCGTGCTGTTCGATAGCGTCCCATTGCGGAATGCCCGAAGAGGCAACAGAGTTGCGTGCATTTGTTGTTTCCTCGTTCGATCTCTGTTTTTATGACAGGCTGTGCAACTTTTACCCGGTTGTGCAACTTTTCTGAGTTCCAGCACGAGTGATATCCAAATAATCATTCGCTTGTTTTTATTTTTTTATTATGTAATGATGGTGTTGACTTTTTTACTGCTGTCTGACATTATCTCGTGCCTTGTAATCAACGTGACAACATAAATGCAGCGAGTTTTATTATATATATGCAGTGAAACGAGCAACAAGTGGCATTATTAACTTCAATGTCCCCCCTTTCCCAGTGTTTGGGGGGGGGGGGCATCGAAGTACATTTAAGAGTACTTGAAATAAAGTACAAAGCAAATGAGGCAATGTACTTCAAGCAAGGTAGTAAGTATGCTGGGCGCAACATACTAGAAGAAAAGTACAATAAATACGATGTACTTTCAAAGTAAAATACAAGTACGTTTTAACACAATCTTTCATGATGTCCATTCGTTCCCTTATACATTTTTTTTTATCATCTAGTATGCATTGGCCCGTGGAGAAATCGGGGCTTCATCAGTTGTTTTTGGAAATAGCGGCAAATATTGGATAAAGTCAAGTGGTCACAGAGTAGTTTTACTCTCGCTGATATATCGCTAATATATCAGTCTTATAACCACCATTAACTTCACTCAGAAAAGTGGCCAGATGACGTCTCGAAAGACGGTAGCGCGTTTTCACATGATACAATTTTTGTGAGAGGTTTACAAAGCATCATTTCGTGATACAAATTTAACGAGTCCAAATTCTGGGAATATACTTTGAAAGTCGAGAAGTGTACTTTTCTCAAAAAAATACCAGAAAAAAAAAAACTTAGTAAAGTACAAGTACATATTCAGAGAATGGACTTCAAGTAAAGTATAAGTTCTCTTTACCTACTTGAAGTAGTACTTTAAGTACAATGTCCTTAAACTACTAGTCTGCATGCACTAGATCAGGGGTCTCCAAACTTTTTGGATAAGGGGCCGGATCGGGGATCTGTCGCGGTCTCGAGGGCCGGAAATAAGTAGAAACAAATAAGGGAACAGCATAAAAATGTCATATATATTCATTTAAATACAAAATTGTTTAGAGTAGCCATGAAAAAGAATTTAAGACAATCATGAATACATATACTTTATATTAAAGTGTAATTTAGCTAAGAATAGCATTACACAATTATTGGGACAAATAAAACTCATCAATCGAAGCGCCTAGGAACTTTGGCATGTTCACAACGGGCCCAACACTAATCAGAATGGTAGAACTGATGCTGACAATATGCAATGGTCATATATTATGCTGTCATAAAATATATGCTCTAACAGAAAGGAATTGCAGCATACGATTAGTTACACAGATATGAATCAGGGGTCTAAGAATAGTGTTGCTGCTTGCTGGTGACTTCGATGCCTAATGAATAATATGGCGAGAGGACCTGCGTTACAACAGGCAGTCTCAATTCCTCGTTCCTTCGGTGGTGTCTTAGTTTTGCGCGGTTGGTGCGCGGCGCCGTTTCTTTACCGTGGGCGCCGGTAACAGCGGACTTGCTGGAAGCGGGCCACGGGACGGGCTTCCTTGGAAGGACCACGGTCAGTCACGGGCCGGTCGTAAGACCTCTGCGGGCCGGATTTGGCCCGCGGGCCGGGGTTTGGAGACCTGTACTAGATGAATCGTTTGGCCTGCGTCTTCAAGGCCGAGTGCGATCGCAAGAAACCCAAATAAGAAAACGAAAACGGGAATGTTGCAGTTTTATTGCACGCGGAATCGGAATGACCTTGTTTGCCTAATTCTGTTTATCCGAGGGATGAGTGTACGCGCACGAGATCAGCTACTGGAAACCTGTTTTTAGACCGAGGCTGCTTACTAGCTTGTTAACGCCAGCGAAGAAAATTTCGGGATCAATGTTGAGTCTTTGATATTTCACGGAGGTTACGAAAGTGCGCTTGTGGTGTGTGCATGTGCGCACGTATATGTAAAAGAGGCGTAGAAGGCATTGTGAAGAGGCGTTGGAACCTAGATGATTGATGGTGATGTCTCGTCTCGGGACGATTTACAATGTGTGCCGTTTTGGCAGCGATCGTCTTGGAGCGTTCGATTCTTCGACTCGACGTCTGTCGGATGCATACCGCATCCACCTGCATATACCTGCATTTCGATGTGCCATGTTCGTCGTAAGCCGCGGCGTATATGCCTTGCTCTCGCCCCCTCCTTTCCACTCCAAACTACTGTTTGCGCGTTTGCCCATAGATGACCAGCTCTACGTCTTTGGTCTCGCCCATTCTTTTGCACTCGTACGTTTATTTATAATGATTGCATAAATTCCGCAGCGCCCTGTAAAGCGCCTTCATGCAGAGCCGCCGCAATCCTCTTGTGATGAAGAGAGCGATAAGCCTATTGGAAAAAAAAAAAAAGACCGTTACATTGTAATGAACATATTATAATAAATATTGCGATGAACGTATACCGGGAACAGATATATTTCAATGCGATTAATATATTAGTAAGATATAATGCACTGC
>JAZHYW010049124.1:0-10171 GCA_037355805.1 Ixodes ricinus | reverse complement strand
AAGCGTCAACGGATAATGCAGGAATGGTGTTCCACGCGCCCGCACGTGCTGGCGTCTGCAGCAGTAACTGTTCTAAAACAAAAGCCTATAAAGCAAATGGCATCTGCACGCGCGTTTGTCAGCGCTTTATTTTGATTGTTTACTTCGAATTGTTTATACGGGGGAAGGGCGTGCGCGTGTGCGCGACGGAACCACCATTCCCTGCATTCTCCTTACTGATTGGGTAATTAGATCTATTTGGATGGCAGTCTTGAGCTCATGCATGGAGCGCCATACCTAAACACTTTATTGACCTGCGAATCATTGGAGCCACAGAAGCCCTGCGTAGCCTCATAATATTTCCGTTGCCAGGTTCTGCAAAAGTGTTTCTTCTAGAGCGCAGTGGCTGCGAATAGTCCAAGTATGTCATACATGAGCGGACTGCATGTTTTCAGGCGGTTTCAGGTCAGGACGCCGAGCTCTGGTTGGAGCAGACTGGTGCGGGTCGACCTTCCAGCCAGCTCTTTGTCTCCGCCCTGCATTCGCAGAGCGCGTGAGAACTCGGAACTTTAGTTGTCGTTTGGCTCTCGCATTCGAAGGCGTCTCGACGAGTGCGGCGGAGACGCCATACCCGTCCACACCTCGGCGTTTCGCAGGCCCACGCGTGCGCTCATCGCCACCTCTCCCTCAGCGTCTCAGCGCATTGCAGCACTGGGACGCGCCGCGGAGCGCGCTTCGAAGTCACGAGCCAACAATCAAAGCGCGCCATGACGGTATCGACGCCGCTCCGAACTCCAACGCTATATGCTAAAACCCTCTATTAAGTGGCGATGCTGCGGCTGAGCTGGTTTATCACTGTCGTTAATGAAACCGCGAGCGTTCTGCGTTCAATCATAACCTTCAAAAATGGGCGCGCGCGCGCCGGGTCCCAAAGACTATGGTTTACTAATTAGAGAGGCTTAGCATAGCTCTACCGCCTAGAGCGGTAGTGCTATACCGGGAGCTCACGCTGCGACTTCAGATTCAGAGCTATACCCATGGCGATATACCGTGCATGTCCGCGGAAGCCAGCGGTAGCGCTGCGCTAAAACTCCCCATCAACGGAAAGAGGACACATAGCACGACGCATGCTTTGCAGTGATTGCCGAAGTAGCCTTGAGCCGCTCTGATCGTTTCGCTAAGTGACTCTTCTCACGCGAAAGAGAGAGAAGCGAGCTGCCTGGTTCGTTCAACTCTGGGCCGGTTAGTGTCGGCCGTCGCGCCGCTATCTCTCGGCGGATGCCTGGTCCGGGTCTTGCTACTTCCGAGAAACCCGCTGCTGCTCGGTCCAGGAAGTGGCAGCGACTGACGATGGTGTTTTTGCGAGCTGACGCAGTCTCGGATTGCAGCGCTGCCTCGTACAAGGATGTGCTCGCTCGCAGGCTTCTTCTTTCGCTAATTTCGTCGTATATATTTGTTTTGTTTTCCGCGGAATGTGTATAAAGGTAGTTTCATAAAAATTTAAAAAAAAGTGTCACGCAAAAATGTAACACGCAATTTCCCCGCTCAATTTAGCGGGAAGGTAATTCCTCGAAATTTAACGTCTTCCGAGCTCAGAAAAGCTCGTGTAACGAAACACCCGCAGCTCACAACACGCTACGCAGTATGTGTCTCTGTTTTATTTTTCGAAGATACTGCCGGCCTTAAACTTAATCCACTGAAACTTAAAGGGGTACTTCGGCGTTTTCTTTATAGTCCCCGATTTGCCTGAGAATTTGCTAAACACACTAACAAACGTCGCTGAAAATAGTAACCATATTGGGCCAAAATATATATTTTTTTTCGCGAAGTCATTGGGGAGTTTTAGTAGACCGTTTTCAAGGGCCCGCTACCGCTACGGGCGCGCGCTTCAGAGCATGCATCGAAGTGGCAGCGCGAGCTCCCGCTACAAATAGCGCGACCCGAAAACGCGATCTACTAAAACTTTCTATTGAATTTTCAATTTTGGTCCTCACCGCGTTCTTTTAAAGTGAAAGTCTCTACGGGAAACAGTGAAAAAGCGACGTCGGTGGAATGCGGGGGCGATAGACATTGTTTCCAATTGATTAAAATCAGCGTTATGGTGTCAAATGAATGCTCTCGGAGCTCGCTCCAGCACCCCCGAAGCAGTACGAAACTTATGCTCGGCATAGTTCGTTATTAGACTGCTCGCTCGACATTGCAAGCCTGCCTTCCCCTCACGTCACGGCACTGAAAAGCGCGGGTATATTTGAATGTTGGTTTTGGCATCATTTTCACCCACCGATTCGCCCACCGATTTGGCAATAACTATCCTGACTTTCGCGATACTAGATAGCATACTGGAAAGGATAAAGACCGGTGATTCCGAATATATGGATAGTTGGGGTGGCTAAAAAAAATCGCCGGAGCACCCCTTTAATCCACGATTAAACTTAATTCATAGGATTAAGGAACATATAATTTGTTTGTTGATGTGGGGTGTATATGCTGTTCGGTGGGGGATATACGCGACATCAACGTTTTGGCGTGGACTTGGGCACCTAACAGGCCGTGTACCGTGTTAGTACAGTAGTGACGTAGGTCCTGCACCGATATACAGCAATTAAAAAAAAAGAAAAGAGAAGCTTGTTTTGTCAATTTTTGTTACATTTTATTTCTCGAAATAGGACCCTACCCACTGCCTCGAGTTATGGAACACGTGTGCACATATTTCGAACTTTCGGACGTGGGTCCATAAAACGTAGTATTCGAATCTACCTTCGAATTGGGGTTTTTTCTACCCTAAGTCTTGGAATAATTTCGATTTGCTATTGTCTTATGTAAGCGAGATTTTTTATTATTATTATTATTATTTATATCTATCTCCGTGAAGGGCGTTTTCCCGGTAGCACCAGTGCGTTGCGGGGAAGTGACATTCGCAGCCTGAATCCTCCAAGGGGACAGGGGAAATGAGAATGAGGTTTCCTCGCCTTCCAAAATGTGTAACTCGGCCTTTTCGTCGTAGTCTAATGCTAGGTGACCGAGGCGACGAACAGATGGTTCTTGTTACAAATATTCCTAATTCCATAGCGACTGAAATAATTCTCATCATCAATTTCTCGATTTATGGCGGGGTCCCTCATTTGTAAACGAAAGTTGATCGTTAAAACGACACAATTCTCAACAAAACTCGTTTTTTGTTTTGTTTTGTTTTTGAATGGTAGGTTTCTTTGTTTGTTTTTTTCGTGGCGGCGCAAACTGCTAGTAAAACGCTTGGCTATCTACACTGCCAGTTTACGTTATCCGCACGGCGGCGCGCGACACGGTTCGATAGCACGAAGTACGAATGAAATCAAAGTGCCTCCGAAATACAACGATAAAACAGAACGCGTCAAAGGAGAAGATGCGGAAGAGTAACAGGCTATGTAAGGAAAACAAAACACGAAAAGAAAAAAAAAAGGTAAGAGGAGGAAAGCTGAAACGGTACAATATCTGTCAGCCTTGCTCTTTTCTGTGTCGGTAGTTCTGTCGAAGTCTGCGGCATAAGTCTTTAGTACTTTTTTTTCAATTATTTTTTTTTAAGATTCGAGCGTTTTGTGTGCCATTACGTGTCTGCAGCGCCGCCGTAGCCAACCAAAAAACAGGCACATAAAAAATTTAAAAAAACCCAGAAAAGTCAGGTATTGTGGTGAGAGGAATATTTACGCGTCCGCAGCAGATTTCCAAAGCGCGCGCCGAAGAAGCAAAGAAGATAAAGAGAAAAGGAAGTGCCGCCTTAGCACAGAAACTTACTCACTGAATCGGAACGAAAACACAATAAAACAAAATAAAAAATTGTCCTGCCTTTTTTTTTTTTTGCGTGTATTACATACGTCGCGCAGGTTTACGTATGCGTCGAGCGTACATATCTGCTCTGTACGCGTGTGAATCGGTTCAGTAAATTGCCGAAGGGCTGTGGAAGATAGGAAGACCAAACCGGATCCGGGTTTAGTGTCGCTGAGCGCGCATCTTAAACCGCTTCTCCTGTCGGCCCAGTCTTCTCTTGTGTGTGTGTGTGCGTGTGCCTGTGCGCGCGCGCGTGTTTGTGTGTGTGTGTGTGTGTGTGTGTGTGTGTGTGTGTGTGTGTGTGTGTGTGTGTGTGTGTGTGTGTTGTGTTGTAGTTGTTATCCTTTTATAGAGGCAGTGCCCAGTAATGCAATGCAACGGTACACTTCTTCAATGCCCGAGTCCCACTAGAACGACAGACAAAAGCCACCGACACCGACAAGCCTGAAACACGTGCAGCATGCACGCGATGGTATACCTCTGGCAGGCTTGCAGTCTCTCGTTACTCTTGAAGATAAGCACGAGTGGTCGCAAGCCTTTCGAAGGCACCTTTCCACTTGTTTGAGGTTTGTTGGTGTTGGTTGTTTCTGTTTGTCGCTCTAGTGCGACTCGTCCAAAAGTCTTCTCATTGGGGACTTTTCGTACTCCGCTCCGCTGCGCTCTCCGCAACAAAGACGCTGTTACTGCGCATGCGCGCCGTCTGCCTTGCCTGCAGAGTTCCGCGTCTCCTAGCGTGTTCCGGAAAGCATTGTGAGACGGCGGAAAAGATCCACGAAAACTCCCTTCAATAGAGTTTTAGTAGATGGTTCCGATAGCCATACCCGATACCGATACTCCGCCGGCCTTTTTTGGCGTGCATTCCATCGTTATCGTGTATCGTTATGGGAGGTATCCGAACGCTCTACTAAAACTTCCTAACAGAGGGTCTTAGTAGATCGTTCCGATACCTCCGATACTCCCGATAACGATTCCCGGTAACGATATGATGCATGCGCAAAGGCGGCGGTGGAGTATCGGGTACGGTTAATCGGAGTGATCGGAACGATCTACTAAAACTCTCTAATGTCACAAACGCGACAACAGTATAGGTATATTATGGAAAAATCACCGTAATCTGCGTAAAATGGTATCCAGCTCAGTTCTTTGAGCATATAGGCCGGTTCACTCGGCACCGTTTACGGAAGCTCACGTCTGGTTACGCCGAAAGTCACCGAGACATCTGCGCTTCCTAGGAAGTAGGGAAAGCAATTCAAGGAGTAGCCTTGCGCGCGACATTCAAGACCCGAATGTCTCTTTGACTTACAACGTAACGTAAGAAAACGTAAGCCAACGCTCATGTGCGAGTGGGCCTTATGGTTTAATTAATATAATAATTACTGTGTGGCGCAGGTTACCCAACCAGGGTTTGCGGTCGCAGCGTATACTGGCCATGTTTCCCGTAGTGGAGACACCAGGCGTCGCTTCAAGGCTGACTAACGATTTCCCAGCTGTCTGCGTGCACTAGATTTGACTTCCTTGAATCGACAACGCGACCCCACAACACAAACGGGATTCACAGATGACGTTTTAAGCCAACGAAAGTTACCGGCAGGATTAGAACGGGAGGGCGTCTCTTTCGGAAAAGCGCGCTCTTTGCCTTCCGTCATGCTACGGCTCCGCGCGCACACTCGAAGCTCAAACGAGACGCCGAAGTCTTGTCAAAGGTGGGAAGCTCGCACCATGGAGGCGGAACGACTGAAAGACCTCCCTGCCGTTCTTATCGCGCCAGTGATCATAGAAGTCTATTAACGTTAAATTTCTAACCATTCGTGCTTGCTACCGTATGTACGTGAGAAGGAGCACAATTTCGTGACGAGTCAGTGCATACTTTAAAAACTCCGTCCCAAGCAAAAATATATAATGCTGCGAGTGCAATCTTTTAAATTGGCTTGAACGGCGTGGTGTCACAAATCACAAACTTGAGGGGGTAAAGGCCGAAGAGCGCACCCAAGTGCTCCTCCATCTGGCACCCAGCCCTTCACGTATAGCTTTCAAGAAGCTCGCGTCGTACACAGGCGGCTTCTGTTAAGAAGAGAGAAAACAAAACCGCGGTTGCCGACGATGAACGTCTCCATTTTGCTTCCTCGCGGCAGATCCGCCAACGAAGGATGGCGAGTATAAAGGAGGCCCCGCTTTCAGCAGCAGCAGGAGAAGCCATCTGAGGTCTTCGGCCCCGCGGCGAAGAGCCCCGTGGCGACGTCTTGTCCAAACACGGGGTACGGCTTTGCCGCGCGGCCGCACTTTCGCATTTCCAGCCTCCCTTTTTTGGGGAGAATTTCTTACGCGAGCGTCTCGTTTATGCGACCAGACGGGCAATTCAGCCCAGCAGTCGTGGGGTGCCGCACTCCCAAAATGGAACGGAACGCGGTATAACCGAAACGTCTGGGTCCCTCTCGGCGCGTGCTCTCGCGGGTCGGCAGCGCGGCACACGGAAACAGTCCGCCCGCGAGGATTCGGGGTTCTATATCTGCCGCATTATTTTGCTTACGGGGATCGGCTTCTGTGGGGATGCTGGATACGCTCGGGTGACGGCATAGTGCTCGCGTAGGGGACTCGGGTATTTGGCGTTTCTGTCGAATTCTTCTTCGTTTCGACGCAGTTCACGTGCTCTCGCGCCCGTTAACGCAACGTGTTTTTGTGGGGTTTTTTTGTGTTTTTTTTGCGCGGACGGCATACGGTGCAGGCGTAAAAAAAGCAAAAAAAAGTTAAAATAAAAACATGTTGAGGTAAAAAAAAAAGTTTGGTCAAAAGTTCTGGTTTGTACCGAGGGACGCCAGCAAGCGGAAGTTACGACGGTATACAAATGGTCGCACATGCGCGACACGCGGTTTAGTTTACACGCTGCGGTCTCGCACACGTATATCGGGACCAACGCGCATAACGCACGTAACGCAATCCGATGTGGAGCACGAGAGCGGGCCTAGGCGACGATCTGCCACGGCAGACGTCTCTCCGCCGTCGCCGCTCACATTAGGCCACAACAAAAGGGTCGTCACGCGCACTGGGTCAATCGCATCTGCCGACAGAGACCGGAGCGGGGACGCACGCAGTCCCACGTCTGCCGCCGTGCCAGGGCACTTGGAGGAGGGAGCAGTGCTGCGACCTCTGCCAGCGGTCGTGTGATCCCCGCCGACTTTTTCCGAGCGGGGGGCGACGACGCGCTCCGCTGTCTTCTGCAAACCGTGCCGTGGCGGTGACCCAGTCGCCCCGTGCGGCGCTGCTCGAGTCGGTCTCTTTCTTCGACGTCTTCAGCAGCCTGTCGCCCCCCTCCTCGCCTTCCCTTCCTGGATGCACGGATATCGCGTCGGAGAGGTCGGCCTGACCTGCGGGGCGGGGCGTAGCTAAATTCGCTTCGAGACGCGTCCATATCCGTGGTCCTTTGTAACTTCCGACTCATACTTTGAGAACGCCGAACTTGCTCCGGGTGACGTTCCGGGAACTTTTGGGGGACTGTCATTAGCGCACCCGTGTCTGGCCAACACCGCCTCTTAACCTGTCGGTGGCAGGTTAGAAGAGTGCAGGACAAGCTCCTCCCAGACAATCCTCCACTCTTTTCACTTTAACAGAGCGAGATCTGGAGAGGAGGCGAGTGCCTCCTCTCTAACGTTCGATCTGCTAGACTATTCGCGACTCCAGCGAACTATAGGAGGCGCGCTGGTCAGGCAAAATGGCGGACGGAAGGAGCATACTATTGTCTGTGACATAGTTCAAAGTTGGCGCATACTATTGTAAGTAACAGGGCCCAAGCGAATGCTTACGCCTGTTTATTCTGTGCCTGCGCTTGATCTCGCTATGATCACGTGGCGGCCGATGTAGTTTGCTCTTCAACTCATTCAGGCGTGAAAGTGTTCTTGTTTTCACATTACCTTCTTTTATATATCAGTACACTTTTCACCGAGCAACCGTCTCGACGACGGCTCAGAGTGTCGTTGACCGCATCAAGATGTAACGCTGACCCGACGTCCTCGAAGGAATATGATGGCACTTGCGATATCGCGTTTCTCGCGCGCTTCGTTTTATAAGTGTCTCTCCCCCCCCCCCCCTTTTTTTTTTTATTCCCTCGCTTACATATAGTTTTAGTTTTTACTGCTGTAAATGGAACGGGGATCGTTGTTTATCCGTAAAAAAAAAAAGGAAAGATAGACATATATTTTTTTTTCTTGTTACAGTCTTTCCGTGGCTTGTGTTGTATACGTGGTTCCGTTGCGAGTACCGACGGGACAGCGGATAAGCCGTGGGTGGCGGCGGCAAGCTCTGCGTCTGTGCTCTGGGATGTTCTCTCGAATTCCGAGCGTCTCTTGGCGATAGCGACGGCGAGGAAAAGCGGACACGATTGTTTAGGATCTCGACCGGCAACCTGCCCCTAATCGTACCTTGTTGCGGTTTTAGAGGCTGGAGCGTGTCTCCTATTCTCTTTATATATATTGTTTTAAATGTGTCTTATTACTTTTTTTCCTAAAGGGTGGGAACAAGTATAGCGAAGGCCGCCGGTAAAATGGAACCCGGACTGACTCGCATAAATCGAAGGGGGGGGATAAAAAGAACCTCGTCCGAGACAGTGTTGAGCCGGGGTCAATATATCAATCAATCAATCAATCAATCAATACAATAGATTATACAAAAGCCAGTCTGCAAACATGTACCAAGCGTACATATATATTTATAAAGCACACATGATTCCAACATATGCTTGAAGCCTGTCCGCAGACAGTTGTCTTCGTGTCTTGCAACGAAAACTCTGTCTTTTGTAGCAGAGTGAATGCGGCTCTAGAAGAAAACGTTGAGCCCGTAGTTATTCAGGCGATGTCAGGTTGCGATCTTCTTGTTGGAAACTTTTGGCGCGACGTTGTCGAATGGCATGCACGCAGTGTTTTGGTGGCAATTTTCCGGGAGCTTCTTTAATGTGGGTTGCCGATCGGCGCGCGGTGCAGTATCGTATCCCGCCCTGTTGGACTTAGAGATTTGTAGAGTAAAACGGAGATTACTGCGTGCGCCTCGACACACACACACACGCACACACGCACACGCACGCACACACACACACACACACACACACACACACACACACACACACACACACACACACACACACACACACACACACACACACACACATTTCTCTCTTTCTTTCTCTCTCTCTTTCTCTCTTTCTCTCTCTCTCTCTCTCTGTTGTGTGCGCCTCGACACAACAACAACAACAACAAACTCCAAACTTGTATGCATGGTTCGACGAGGACAGTTTAGCTGCCTCGCCGAGACTATCGGCATTTTGTAGAAATCGGATGCAACCACATCGCACGGAAGTTCATGTTGCGGGAACATGATGTCAGTCGCCACGTGTCTCTACACGGTCCTCCTCACGAACGTCGCTTTAGTGGGGCTATGAACCGATCTGGTGCAATCGTGGAAAATTGGAGGTCTCTTTCTGAAGGGTGTGGAGGGTCACTAAGCCGCTGATTGTAGAACACCGGGATTCACTATTTTTTTTTTTACTTTTGTCCTGACAATTTTAAAAACATGTAGGGCGTGACGAATCCCTGAACATCTTATCAAGTTATTTCTCAGCATCAATGCGATTGTGACATTAGCAACTAAGAACGCCAGAAGATAAATCACGATGCGAGAAGCCTGACCATACGAGTCCCGCCCTTTGTTTTTCGAGCAAAAGCAGCTGCTCCGCGGACCATCAAGTCTCGTACGATGCGTGTATAGATGCCAGGTCTTGACCCCCATAATCTGAAAACTAGCACAAGCGGATTGGCGCACGCGTGATGTGTACGCCAACGGGTTGTTGCTTGCATGCGTGTTCACGTTGACTCGCGCAGGCGTGCTCTGCGGAAGTGCAGCGAATGAAGCCTTCAGCGTTGAACGCCTGGCCTTCCACGCAGGCCAGCTCTTTTGCGGTTTCCCCGTATTTTCGGTGCGTGCTCGTATTCATCGACGGCTTTGTTTTGTTTCGCTGACCCGGTGCCCTTGCTGTCGGTGTTTTCCTCGTAGCCGGGTTCGATGGAGACGACGTCTGCGATCGGACGCGATGTCTCGTTGCCTCTCCCTTCTCGGCTTCCTTCCTTGTCTGTGACCTTTCCTCCTTAGCCGTTCTTGTCACTGTCTTACCCTTGCTTGTTGTCGCTTTGTTTTCCCCCCCCCCCCCCCCCCGCTGTCACATCCGGGACCTCTCCTTCGCGCACATCAATCAGGTTGATATTGAAGCCTCAAACGCTAAGCATAAAGAAACGCGTGACTTGGTGATGATAAGGGAAGTAATATATGTTCCTCTTTTTTCTAAAGTACGCCTCATTAATTACTCTGTCATAATGCTCCTTTATAGCATCCGATCTTGAGGTGAAGC
>JAZHYW010049123.1:0-14640 GCA_037355805.1 Ixodes ricinus | reverse complement strand
TACGTATTGCTGCACGACCTGAGCAGGCACTTTCTTCGCCCTTGCCTTTTCTGACTTGCAACGCGCCAACACCTCTTTTTCTTTTCTTTTTTTTTTTTTTTGCGCGCAATAACAATGGAAGGACGGGAAACCGCATCAAAGTTATTGCAAACATCATATGATGTACCTTGGCGATTTCGTTTATCGCCGCACGAACTTTGCTCACGCGGCACAAAAACCTCGGCTACCGGAGCGTGGTGTCAGGCAATCCGGTCCACCAAGAGATATTCATCCTGCGTTCCTGAGCACGTGACAGCCTGCTGTTGGTTCTGACGTCATTGGCATGATGATATGACCATTATGACGTAGAGGCGTAAATGCGCTACACTCCCGCTGCTCCTGTGCGCAAACGGGCTGAATTCCGAACAAATGCCTGATGCGTACCGTAACCGTAATAAAATGGTAGATAGCATGAGATTTCAACAGCGGTAGTAGTGCTCCCTTCCGGGGGAAATCCAACGGCGTTCGTACGCAAACTTCCACGTGATCGTTGAGAGAGAAAGTAGGAGGCAAAATTTCTGCTTTCCATCGCCGTCGCTCCTCGCAAAACCAAGAGGTCTATGCACAGGACGTGCTATCGCCCTCTTTTCCCTCTACTCGGCCTCTTCCCCAGATGCGTCCAGACCACGCAAGATTGGATATTCGCCTCAGGAGCGAGAAATTTGGGCAAAGGCGCTGCCTAAAGAAAGTAGACGGAAGGCCGCAGCACGAGAACAGCGAAGCCGTCCTATAAGCTCCCTTTCACATCTTGCAGCACATATCCTACAATTATTCTACTAAGAGCAAAGTTCCTAAAGAAATATCCCAAAGCGCATCGGTATGAAAGAAATCGTTTTCGACAACGCAGCAGATGGGCTAATCTTTCTTTTTTTCTTCTTTGCTGTGCCGACATTATTGAAGCATGTTATGGACACTCGCGGCTGCCTCCGTCGACTGCGCTCCATATCGACGAGGGCCATTCGGCACCCGTCAATACATTCCACGGGCCGCTGATAACAAGACAATAGCAAGTAAAGATAACATAAA
The DNA here is from genome assembly GCA_037355805.1 of Ixodes ricinus. Taxonomy (NCBI): domain Eukaryota; kingdom Metazoa; phylum Arthropoda; class Arachnida; order Ixodida; family Ixodidae; genus Ixodes; species Ixodes ricinus. The sequence goes on along the minus strand of JAZHYW010049123.1, from coordinate 13,575 downwards.
TGGTCATGCATTTTAGCAAGATAACGTGTATGGATCAGTAAAAACAGTCTCCTGGCTGGCGATCTGGCAGTGCACTGGCAGTGTGACCCAGAATTAGCACAATAACAATTCCTGGCGATACGCAAAATTGTCTCAGAATAACTTCAGGATGCATTCTGTATCAGAAAGCAAGGGGAAAGCAAGTGCGTTAGTGTCTTCCGTCAATGCACTCACAGATACAGGTTTGATTTTTTTAAAAATGAATATCCAGAAAGATGTATTACAGGTGTGGACTACTTCAATAAACCTTCCTTTAAGAGTACACTTTGTCTTGTTTACTTCCTTGTCCCTGTTTATTCGGCGCTTTTTCGTTTAGAACGTGTGACTATATACAGGGTGTTTTTTTTTTTTTTAATCTTAACAAAATTTCACTAAAAACCATGAAAGCTAGGTTAATGCGGTCTGCGCAGGAAGGTTATACGACGGGGGACGCATGAGGAGGCTAATCGTAACGATCAGTCGGCTAATTAGTTAAAAGATCGCTCATGAACTTTTATAATTAATGAAAATAGACATAGTAGTTCCAATTGAGAAACTTGCTCAGCGTCATCGAAAACCACTAAATCAGTAATTTTTCATAACGACTTTGAACGCGTGAGAAGCGTAGTAGTGCACTAAAGTTAGCACTCGTGGAGCACGTACAAAGTTAGCGGTTGCGATAAGGCGCCCGCGCAAATTTTCCGTCTCTGGTTGTCTAGCCCCAGCCTTGTACCTGCTCCACGAGCGGTAACTTTAGTGCACTACTACGCTTCTCCGCGTTCAAAGTCGTTATGAAAATTACTGATTTGGTGGTTCTCGATGACGCTTGAGCAAGTTTCTAATTTGAACTATATGTCTATTTTCATTAATTAAAAAGTTAATTAACGAATTTTAACTAATTAGTCGACTGACCGTTACGATTAGCCTCCTATATTATGTCCCCTGGCCGTATAACTCACCATGCGCAGACCGCAATAACCTAGCTTTCAGGGTTTGTTTTTCAAAAGTTCTGTTAAGCTTTAAAAAAAAACACCCTGTATATTTGTACCGAAGTGACGTACACGAATACACGTCCCCTATTACGCAGATATCTAAAACGCTCTCTGCTTTATACAGATATATTGGTTCCAAAACGCAATGCAGTCTTTATCTGGTGTGTTACTCGGTTGAATACGAAACGGCTTATGCGGACTTTACGGTGCGGGGCCAGCGAATCGTTGAGCCAGAACGCTATCTGCGCCCCGCCGTTTGTCGCTGCTCTCCTTCTATATATAAACGGCAATGTAGGCCTCTCCAAGTGCCCAACGGAAAATGTAGATCCACAAAAAAACCTCGTACACTATCTTCGGGACTTTACGGTCACCTGAACATCCCTACATTGAAGTGCCCGAAAGCTATAAGTGATATGCCGTGGAAATAACCTCTGGAAACCTTCGGCTCGTGCAGTGGCGTCCGAACAAGTGAGGGGAAAACCACCACTCGTCACTCCCTTCGGTTTTTCCGAATAGTTCCGACGCCCATGGGCTCGTGACGTCATCGCAAACTGTGACCTCATTGAGTTAGTGAGTAGCGCAGTCTGATGACGTCATCAGGTTAGTATCGAACGGTAGCCGTTAAGCTATAGTGATAGTGAAACGTTGCGGGCAAAGTAGGTGTCTGCTATGATTGAGACTTTTAATTGGATTTTCTGGATTGCATCCGGCCACTTAATTGAGCAGCTACACGTCCGCGTCCCGTTTTCTTCGCAAGCCGGGCAATTAAAAGTTTCTCGGGACAATGCAAGAACGTTGACTAAAATCAATGGCGGGCAAAAAAAAAAAAAAAAAACGCGACCCCGAACACGATGTGTGATTCAGCTCGTGTTCTCTATCGAGCCAAACGCACCCGGACTTTACGGTAGCGAATTCGCCCCTACTTTTGTTGCTCGTCTATTTAGTTGGTTAAATCGCTCTAGTACTTTTGGTTTTCACGGCCCGACGACGTCCACGATCGGGACCCGAGATAACGATCTCGTTTCCCCTCCGTCGGTCGGCGAAATGTCGCAGCCTAATACGAGGCCCTCCAAGGTTCTACCCCCGATTACGGGGGGGGAATTAGACACAGCTACTGGAGATAATCTCCGATGCATCTATAACATAGGTACATGCATAAGTCATAGCTCCTGCGGAAGACCGAATATTGAAGGGGGCAAGAAATTATCCTTTATGAAATTACGACCTGCCGGCTGGGTGTTATGTCTCGAACCATGCAGGGTCTCTCGATCCACAGCTGTACTCCACTCACCCCTGAGCGAACAGCGAGATGGCAGCTGGCCGGACCAATCAACAGCCTCCAATTAATCACGTGACCCACGCATACCCTCCACCACACTGTCAGCTGGGGGTGAACGGAGTACATCTGTCCCAATGATCGCTCGTGGAATCGCGCAAAAAGTGACCGCGGAAAGAAACGTATATTTCGCCAATCCCCAAGTTCCCATAGTATCCAGTTCGAAAAAGAAATCCATTTTAAAACTAATTTTTCAAACTTCGGTAAAAAAAGATTACAAAAAAAAAAAAAAACTGAAAACTTGTTTTGTAATCTGATTAGATTTTGAAACCCGCCAAGTCGCGCTTTTTTCTTGCTGAGTTACATATAACGGGAACGCAATCAAGCAGGAAGCAATTTGATACGCCTCTTAAAAAGCTCCCAAGAACAATACAATAACACTATGCACGTATTTATCGACCTCCCAACGCGAGTGCTTTCCACCACACCAATGTTCTCGGAGGTGAGACTTGTACTTTAATGCGAATAGCATTCTTTGGCTACTTCACGCACTTTTCGTCTATGTATCTATCTGGCTATCTAACCTCTTACGCCGCGGGTCGATAAATAAATAAAAAAGACTGGCGCCGGCTGGGATTCGGACCGTTAACCCTTTGAGTCAGCAGGCAGACGCGCTAACCACAGAGCTATGAAGGCAGTCATTCAACGCACTCTAAACGGTTGTTTATATCTTCACCATAGGACGCGCTTTACAGCGCTGTCACAGCTACCGGTGCGACGCGCAGTTCCATGCACGAGGGCTCATTCCGCTCTCGTGAGGCTGAGCACGGCCGGTAGCTCACCCTCTCCGCGCTCGGGAGGGGGTACGTAGCGACCGTGCTCAGCCTCACGAGAACGGAATGAGCCCTCGTGCATGGAACGCGCGCGCACCGGTAGCTGTGACAGCGCTGTAAAGCGCGTCCTATGGTAAAGATATAAACAACCGTTTAGAGGCCGTTGGTTGAGACTAGCTGAGACGCCAGAAAGTCTGGTCGGTACCATTTTGAGTGTTTGTGCGTATGGCGCGTGCTTTGCTCGCCTTCCTAAGTGACACAAACGCACGTGCTGGGCTGCGGAGATCGTGCGCAGGGCTGTGAAAGTGTCAACAAATTTAGAATCGCCTCAAGAGTGGGCTGGCGTATCTAGAGTGTGCCGGCCACCTGACGAACGCGCATAACTCCGCACCGTTTGATGCTATTCGCATTAACGTAGATAATCATTCCCAAAGGATGGGTTCTGCTGATTTTTTTTACTTTTATCAAACTCTCTGACGTCACCCCATTGCGGCGGCGCTGCTATCGCTACTGCGCATGCGCAGTCGCTTCCTCTCTCGCGCGTCTGATTTGTGCGCACGAGCAGTGCCCGCACCTGGTGTGTGAAAGCGCGGGCTTGTTTGTAAACAATGTGCGGGTGTCACATCGTGGAAACTCTCCGAATGTCAGACATTCTGGTCGCTATAGGTGAGAGTAATCGAAAGAGACTGTTACATTAGATTTGGTAATCCATAAAGAGTTACAATCAAAGCGACAAGTGTCAAAAAAGTCGCAATGTCTACGTATTCCTTCGGAGTTCGGACGCATGCTGATACACTTGTTACGTTAAGATTTCTAAACGGTCGCAGTGCAAGCTTAGACTACGCCGGCGAGAACCCGGCTTAGACTGGGCTCTCCGATTCAAAGGGCATCCTTTGAATCGGATGGCCGCAGTCGCCCCATCACGGTTACATCGAGACGGTGGCTAGCATAGGGGGGGGGGGGGGGGGGGACGATTCTCCAAAATTCTTTAAGGTAAACATTATTTTTTTCAATGAAATAAATTGATGTACACCGGCCAAAATTTAGTTTTTTGGCGACATAGCAAATATTGGGTCAACAAAATACATCTGGATATACGTTTCGGCCGTAACTTCATCTCTCAGCAGACTCCCCCCCCCCTTTTCCCCATGGCCTGACCCATAAATCCAACTGGATGGATGGTTAGATGGATATCCATCCATCTATCCATCAATCGAATGCGAACGAAGGACCGGATGGTGGCAAAGGTGCCAACGCCGACCGCCGACACACATGCAATCAATAAAAGAAATAAGCGCTTCTGAGACGTACGAGCGTTGTTATTAGGTCTTCTCTTTTTTTTTTGTTAAGTTATGTTTTATCCTAGATACCGCGAGATCTATTCTTGTAAGGATAGATGATGCACGCGCGCAGGAAGTTAGCGGTTGCGTTCCTTCCACGCGTCTGCAGAGCGCCCGTTGTCGGGGGCTATTTGCAGGACGAGTTCATGTAGCGACGCGGCCTCAAGACCCGGAGATCTCGCTCCAAAACGAAAACGCTTCTTCATGATTTTTTTCTTCTTAATCTCGTTATTTCCATTTTTTTTTGTTGTTATTTTCTAATACCCACCACGTCGTGACTCTTGACGAGACAGCGGAAAACCTCGCAATTGATCCGTACGTGATCTTCCGGTAGGCGCTTCAGCGTCGATGAGCTCACGAGTCTCAGAGTCATTTGTCCACGTTGTATTGTTGGATATACACGAAGCCTGTGCGTGCTATACGTGTATTCGAAACCTTGTGCTTGACAAGTAACCTTCAGAGAAACACTTGCTCGGCAATTTTCACACTGCATATCCATCTAACCAACCCACCAAAACTAGGGTCGTATCTTTCACTCGTAAAGGCAAACGTTATTGCTCATCCCTAAAAATTGCCCGACTCAAACATTTTAATGATCTTAAGTTTTTACGTGACCTTGGTGTTTTGATTGACTCACGCCTTAATCTTATTTACCATGTTTCGAAAATTATCAAGGATTCCTTACGTATCCTAGGCGTAATTGCACGCATTACACGTAATTTCCGCAGTTACAGCAGCATACTGCAGCTATTTCGGTCGTTAGTTTTATCAAGGTTGAACTTCTCTTCTACTCTGGGGAATTCCTTGAGAGTCAGTCAAATGCTAAGGTTAGAGTGCGTACAGCGACGATTTGTAAGAATTATCTATGATCGCCAAATTAAACGGAGAGTTTTTTTTGTTTTTTATGATTACGTGCGTCTCTTTTATATACACGACTAGTTCGCAACATAGTTTTTTTTTCTTTTTTTATATATAAATTGCTCAACGCTGCTATTGATTTCCCCCCTGTTATTGAGTAGCATCTCACTTCACGTTCCCCAGCGACCAAATCGGTCTGTGGTTTCTTTTTACCCTTCTAAGAATCCCCACCCCTGCCCGTTTCGATCTGGATGAGCATCGTACCGGCGTGCGGTCGTGTATCACTACTGCGTGGTGCACGTTAAAGACCCCAGGCTAGCGGTTTGTACTGCACTGGCTAAATTGCTCATCTACAGCTGGGAGACTCGTCGCCCGTTGAGGCAGACCAAGTTCTAATCTATATAAACATACACACAACCCAATTTGTTTTTACTATTCTAACTTAGAAACTATTTCTCCGTTGATTCGTATGCAGACCATGTATGACAAGTGTTTTAAACCTTGACGTGGAACTCTTCACTACCCTTGCATGCTTAAAAAAGAAATGCAATAAGCTGACGCTCACTTTGTAGTGTGAAAATATTTTGGTCCAATTGTCTTTCACTACGTGCAAGGTGTAACCCTCCTAAGGCCTTACCAGCTGTTTGTAGCAGAATAAAACACGAATTGATTGATTGGTCGTCTCCGTTGTTTATTATAGTCGCCAATGTTATTTTAAAGCTTATCGGACGAGAAAATAAAATACCGCGGGCTTGTAACGGAAGGTTTAATCGTGGTTGGGTGAACACAGAACACCACAGAGATGTAAAATGAAAAAGTACCCTGATTTCCCTCATTACAAAAATTACCATTTTACAACGTAATTTTTACAATTGCGTTGTAAAAACGATAAAAGACAAAATAAAAAATAACAAAAATAAGAAAAATAAAAATGACAAAAATAAACATTTTTAGCAACCCTTTTGAAGTGATTTAGAGACCTAATAAATGAAATAAAAAATAGGTATTCACTGGACGCCATATTTGAGGGCGCTGTTTAGAGCGCATGCCCAGAACGAGCTCACATTACTAGCCTGCTAAGAGGGGCTATCTTGGTGTTGCCGAGTACACGCTGCAAAAGAACTGCGGAAGCTGAGCAGCCGCGCACTTTACAGCTATGGCCGCCAGTGAATGCTCCCTATAAAATAAACCCAGAAAAAAATATTAATAACACCCAATTCCATTGGAGATTCCACCGTAAGTGGGTCAAAAATGCATCGACGTAGATATCTTTCCGAACCAGCGCCATTGTCCCTTTTCCTTCTATTCTCGAAACAATTGTTCACCGGAGCGAAACATTCGGTAACGAAAAAATGCGTGCATATGGAATATAGCGTGAAGAGGTAAAAGTCACGAATCCAGGTCAAGGGATAAGGTAAAATATGAACCTCGACGTGCGAAAATAGGTGTTGAACGCACAACCTTTAAGCACAAACGATCGGCGACGGATCATTCGCAAAACGTCGACGAACGTAATCCCGATTCATGCGTCAAGTCCGCCTCGCTCGCTTTTTCTCTGGACTCAGCGGGGGAGGATTTATAGTAGTACGCGTCGTATTTCGAGCCCGTGAGGAGGAACGACCACCTGCATCGAGAGCGTTTTGGACACGATAATCTTTGTCGGGTGGGGTTTGACGGCTTTGGGACGAGTTTTCGACCCCCCCCCCCCCCCCCCTATGACTGTAAAAACGCGTTTCTTATTAAAAAAGAAAAGGTGTTTCATATCTGCGTTGTCAAACAACTCCGTGCAGACTACGACTTGTTTGGCTTTTAGTTTCAGGCCTTGAAAGGGGAGGAGCCAACTAATTTATCGTTATTGTTTTTGAGCTCTTGTTCTTGGTGAGGAAGAAGTATTTATAGGCACTTGTGGCTTCTGATATTTCCACTTTCGAAGAAATACTCTTGCATATAAATTAATCTACTGCAAGTTTTTTTTTTTTTTTACAGCGGTTATAAAAGAACGTATTGTTGCGCGCGGTCACTGAGTACAGCATTGCAGGCGCTCCCCGAACAAATAGCGCATGTACACGCCAGTGAAAACGCTCTTCCAACTTGGTCACCGTCTGCGTGTTACAACTAATAAAGTACTACATAACGCACGCTTATTTATCGTTGTTAAGTCAAAATACAAATGACGATAAGAAGCGGCGGGTACACCATAATTTATATCATCGCTCCACGAGAGATCTGTCCCGTCACGGACCGACAGATGCTCGTATCATTAAGTTGATTAACTGTTATTTCGTGATTATTTCACTTCGACGGCTACCAGCCTGCCGCGCGATTTATGCATGATGTATTCTGCCTCACGGCTTATCACAGATTCCCCGAATCATCTTTTGCACAATTTTATGTTATTTAAGAACTCATTGCTCACTTCTTCCTATCCAGAATCCGTTGACTCAAATTTCAAAGCGTTCCATTGTTGCGTAATCTTGCCTATATGGCGGATGCTTCGAATCGGTTTTCTCTCGTTTTGTTTGATTTATTTACAACGCATGAGCTACAAGTTTAGCGATCGGCGCAACTTATGTATACATAGACTATCGATGGCGCAACTCAATATCCACGGGTTGCTGTTGCTGCCAGTAACTCGGCGAGAAATACGCGCAAAGAATATTCGTTCATTCGCGCTCCGCATTCGCCGGACTGAAAAGATTGCGAAGCCCCGAAGGAGATCCACGAACGGAACGAAAGCACATTGACGCGCACGATCCCGCGGTCGCAAATCCGTCTTCGCGAGGATCTAAGTATATGGAGAGACAGAAGACAGACGACGCGGCCCTATACCATATAGACGACACGGAACAGAGCACCGTGGGAATGCAAACACAAGTCTTCAAAAGTCAATAGGAGAAGAAGAAAAAAAAAAGGAGACGAGAAGGGGGAGGGGGAGACGAGAAGTGAAGATGGTCCTCAAGAAAGATGTATAAGAAAAAGAAAAAAGAGAACCATAGACCCGTCGTCCATGTGGCGGAGACGTCATTTGATACGTCGGCGGCGGAACAAGAGTGAAGCAGCTTTGGCTGGCTATGGCTTTGGCTATGGCTCTGGGTATGACTTTGGGCTGTGGGCTATCTTTGGGCACGCTGCCCCCGCCCCGAGGGGTCGGCGACTGGAAAGGGGGGGGGGAGGGGTATAGGGGCTGCGGGGAGATGGATGAATGTTGGATGGATCCACCATGCCATGGGCGCGGAGCGGGGCTTGCATCCGGTTGGTTGCAGGACAGAACTGGGGCCCTTAACTCGAACGCTTTAATGAGAAGACCGGCCTGCCGATGATGGTTGTAGCCTGTATAATGAACTCGGTTCGTTAACTGGTCGCGTTACGGTGAACAACTTGCTGTTTAACTCTACCCATTGTCGTAAAGGGCTCGAACATGGATGTCACATTGCGTCATGCGACGTTGCGCATTGTCACGCGCTTCAAAGGAGACGTGGCGGCGATCTCATTGAGAAAATAGTGCTTAAAAACGGTAAACTCTCGATAAATGATAGCGTATAGATCGCAGTATAGATACTTCATGTACAATTCGCTTTGTGAATAATAAAAAGAACAAACCTCGAATATTTAATTAAACAAATCCGCTGCCCTGAACGTGAAACGTCTCCAAGGCATAGAAAACTAACAGATAAATACGCACACACATTGCAAACACATACATGTATACTATCGGGTTCAAATGAAATGCGAACTCTGGAGCGCGTTGCCGTCGACACATGCTGCGCCTCCTGGAGGCCACCGGAAACTGATAAAACTGCAGGTGGAAGAGCAGGGCGCGGCCAGGGTGTGCGTCCTACTCCGACGTGTTTGACCATCGCTCAGCAAAACCCCAAGCTTCGACGCTGCGCCGGTGGTGCGCTGGAAGTTCCGCCACCGTTCGCATTTCATTCGAACCGGATAGCACGTTCACACAGCTATGTGTACACCTAGCACAAACGCAAAGAGCATGCACGGACATAGTACAGTACATCTACACGCGCGCAGCTATGCACACACATATACGCATACATACACACATCACACGTGAACGTACAGACGCCGCCCAGAGGCGCGCACACACAGAAGCACTCGAGGGACATCAGGCGAGTCCCGTTCAACCTACGACATCGGAACAAGTGGGCGAACGCGTACGCCAGTCCTCCGATTGACGGGCTCTCCACCCTCGAGCATCCACGGCTAGTATGCGGCGGACGTGGAATGTATGCAGAGGAGACAACGGCAGCAACAGGATCCGCGCTCTTCGCTCCCTCGAACCCGTCAGGAAAGACCAAACACGCGCTGCAGAGGACGAGGTACACACGGACGTCGACGGCCGCATGAAGCTGCTGCTGGACACGCCGTAGCTCGCCATGGCCACGGAACAGTTCACTGGGTTTCCAGAGCGAGCCGTCTTCGATGCATGCGGAACGGGGCCGCTGGGCGAGACATCAGGGCCCTCCCAACCGCACGATGGCTCTGTTTTTGTGCCAGAGAGGCGGTAGCGGTTTATGCATGGGACTTGCCGGATTCGCGAAGCATGGACTGAAAGTATGTGCGGGCGGCGGCCGCCAATTTTTTAAGTGGGCTTAGATAGCGAAATTGAATGAAACGTTTCTTTTTCTTTGTGTGTAAAACACCTCCATTTTGAGCGAGAGAATACAGCGAGGTAAGGACAGCACTGGCTTCTGTTAATTGTTTTTAATGCGAATAGCATTCTTTGGATACTTCACGCACTTTTCGTCTATGTATCTATCTATCTATCTATCTATCTCTCTATCTATCTATCTGGCTATCTAACCTCTTACGCCGCGGGTCGATAAATAAATAAAAAAGACCGGCGCCGGCGGGATTCGAACCGTTGACCCTTTGATCAGCAGGCAGACGCGCTAACCACAGAGCTATGAAGGCAGTCATTCAAAGCACTCTAAAAACTTGTTTATATCTTTACCATCGCGCGCGTTCCATGCACGAGGGCTCATTCCGCTCTCGTGAGGCTTAGCACGAGAGCGGAATGAGCCCTCGTGCATGGAACGCGCGCGCACCGGTAGCTGTGACAGCGCTGTAAAGCGCGTCCTATGGTAAAGATATAAACAACCGTTTAGAGTACCGTTGGTTGAGACTAGCTGAGACGCCAGAAAGTCTGGTCGGTACCATTTTGAGTGTTTGTGCGTATGGCGCGTGCTTTGCTCGCCTTCCTAAGTGACACAAACGCACGTGCTGGGCTGCGGAGATCGTGCGCAGGGCTGTGAAAGTGTCAACAAATTTAGAATCGCCTCAAGAGTGGGCTGGCGTATCTAGAGTGTGCCGGCCACCTGACGAACGCGCATAACTCCGCACCGTTTGATGCTATTCGCATTAACGTAGATAATCATTCCCAAAGGATGGGTTCTGCTGATTTTTTGTTGAGGCGAGCGTGTTGGTACTGCGTAAGAACGTCTCCGCGTTCTATCTTCAAGTGTTGAATTATTCCGTAAGTTATTAAGACTTGTTTATCTTTGAGACACCCGAAGAGTCCGAATCTCACTAGGTACCACAAAAAGAAAGAGGTCACTCAGCAAGTAGAGTGGCCCTTAAAAAAATTATACCCTGCGTTTCTTTTATGATAATACAAAAAGAAAACAGAGTACCTCGAATTAAGTTTTCTTCCATGCAGTTTAATCCACCGCATTACAGGAGACTTTTTTTTAAAACCCAGTTTGGGCGCGACACGATTGCTCTGAAGGTTCACATAACTGTAACCGTTGAGTAACTTCAACATGACGTTCTCACGTTTACCAATCAGGCTGCTGCACTCCAGGCGGAACTCGACACATCGATCAGGGCGCATCACGACCTCGAGCAATCTCACCTCAGGCAGCAGTGCACAATTTTCTCCTCCTTTTCTACACTCTTTCCTCTAAATCCATTTTCACCCTCTTCCTCCCTCTGCAAGGCAAAATTCTCTCTCCCCCCCCCTACACACGCACACAAAGACACATACACAAAAATAATATAAATAATCTGTACAGTTTACATTTTGCATTGCACGTTCCGTTATATTTCATTTTATTTTATTACAAAAAAAAATACAATTCACTTGCAACCAAAATTTTCAGCGTTAGAAGATGACTACAACTGGCAGCAGCGCGCAAAAAACGCAAAGACAAAGGGAGAAATGCACAAGACGAACGCTGAACTTCAACTGAACGTTTAATGAAAAGAACACACGCACACTCAGTAAACAACCACACCATTATCGCATCAACGCTCAAGATAAGCTATTTCTTTTTTATGTAAATACACCAAAGTCAGTTTTGTCACCCTCTTCCCCCACAATCGTAATATTTTCAAAATTCGGCTGACACACGCAAGTGGCACAGTGTAAAGGCAGATGTCCTCCCGTTGTTGAGCGCAGTGACAGGGCATGTTCGCGCGCACGGTCGTTGACGCATCGGCCAGTTTGGCCGATGTATACCCTATTCGCGACTCCAATTCACTATAGGTGGCGCCACTCATTTTTCAAAATGGCGGGTTTAGTGAGGGTCGGAGATGCGTGCAGCTGCTGAGCCTGTCTAGTGTTTTGGATTCACTGAGCGACACAAATTATTTATGGTAATACAAGGGAGCTGGAGTGTTATAAGCGCGGGTCACCTCTTTATCTTGTAAACAAAAACGGTGTTTAGCGTAATACTTACTTCAGGAGGCACGTTTTAATTCTGGAGCGAAACCGAAACTGACCTCTATTTTGAATTTAATTTCTCGATATAGGTCTTAATTTCGGATTCTTTCATAGCTCAAGATGTGCCTCACATCGTAATTATTTAGTTAAGGAAGTTGTTCGCGGAAAATTTATTTTGTGATAATTGATATTCGATCCAGGCTAATATTTGTAGTTATTGTTGAAAAAATCAGTGCTGATATTTGTGCGTTGTCGCTGCCTTTTCTTGCTCAGATAATTGTCATGGGAAATATTGAACGGCGGGCCTTTTATTGGGTTTTTGCGTATTTAGATGATTAATTGGTTTAACATTATTCCCAGCACAAGAATAAGAGAATAATTCAAATTTTTACAATATGTCCACAAAACGTATAAATTAATAAATGCTGTTCTCACTGCAACAACCCAAAGACAGAATCCGAGTCGGACAGCTGAAGTGTGTGTGTTTTTTATAGCAGCACGTGACGCATAGGACTTTATATCATATCCAGTGCCTGACTGCTTGTCTATCTTGATAACGATGTCAGAGTTTTCCATATGCTAAAAAGAAAACAAAATCATACCTTTCTTGAAAAACTATTATGGTTAAATGGGGTATTTTCATGATCTTGGCGTTAATTGGGGGCATACATTGCCGCTATTTGTATTAATAATAATAATAATAAAATTCAGATATTTTAATACGTAAGTTTTTAAGCTCTAATATAATTTGTTGCTTATGATCTAATTTCAAACACGAGAACAAATATGACAATCAAATGTGCGCTAATTATCATCACTCGTGCCCATTGCAGCATTTTTAATTACCAAGTAATAAAAATAGTCTAAAATCAATGAAAACATTCTAGCTAATGTGAGAAATCCACGTAAAATTACATTAATTGCAGGTAAAGTATATTTTGCTATCAGAGTCGCGACTTTTGACAATCGGCAAAACGTCCAAAGTCGCCACCAATATACCTCCAAACCAAATTCGAAAAAAAAATAATAATAATAATTTTTTTGTAACATTTAGTTACTTTCATTTTTACGTTCCGTCGTTTTGCCAATCTCAGCCTTTCTAGTTCGAAGGAACGCCTACCTGCTTGCACGTCTGCTCACTGCTGCACGTTTCGTTGGAGTTGAAAGCCGGTGAAACAGTTGTGAGTTTTAGTATTGCGTATACGAGCGAACGCAAGTGTTGTGCGTTTGCGTCAGCTTTGCGTGTTCCACACTGCGCGTGCGCAAAGCCCAAAATTGCGGTCTTGGATGGCGCATGGCCATGAGGCGCACACACAACGTGGGGCACGCAACTCTAACGCAAACGCACACCGCTTGCGTTTGCTTCTATGCGCAATACTAGAACTCTCCAGTAAGGTACAATCCCATAACGGCTGCAGCACTACATTGGGACAGTGAAGAGTGTTGTTTGCATTCGGAAATGACATTTCGCGAGCCATGATCGCGAGCAGTTCCGCCGTGCCCGCTGAGCAGGAGAATCGGGGGACCCTCACTAGAGCGCTTCCCGTCTCCGCCGCGGGAGGGCGAGCGTCGAGCTGGA
>JAZHYW010049122.1:0-28121 GCA_037355805.1 Ixodes ricinus | reverse complement strand
CCATCAGAACGACGTTACGACGCCAGGGCGCCAGCAGTGCCAGCGGCTGCCGTGCGCAACCTCCGTAACCGCCCTGCAAAACGAAAAAAAAATAAAAAATTTTAATTTTTATATTTGGGCGCCTGCAGGTCGCGATTTTTCTCGAACAACGCGTTAGTCGATCCGATCAGGTTTTGGACTCTGACTTAGCGCCGCATCTGCCCGCTGGCTGACACGAAAAACCGCGAGACTCGAGGCGGCCGCATACGCTCGGTAATATCACAGAAAATACTTTGTCTTTCTACCACTGCTTCTCCTCCTCTTCCTCGAACTTTTTTTTTAACTTTTTTCGTTTAGGCGTTCAGACTTTAGGGGAGAGATAAGGGGCCTCAGGTGAAAGTTTCCTGATTCTGCGTGCGGCGGGGAAGAACGCGGTCGGCGTGATTTTTGCCGATTTTTCTAGTCTAAATGTAATCGTAACTCTGGCGGTCGCGAGAACATCGACATGGTTCCACGTTTTGCGGAGACGGTTCGGATACGGATATAAAGTATGCGGATCGGATACGGATACAATAATGTAAAAAGTTTGCGGATGCGGTTCGGATGCGGATACAAAGTCTGCGGATGCGGATCGGATGCGGATACTGAAACTGTTATCCGCGCAGGGCTCTAAAATTATCCCGGTAGTAAAGTATCAGTATTGTATTGCACAGGTTGCAAATATGCATCTGCCTTGTGTGCACATTGTGTAAAAGTGGTGGCACGCTTGCGTATTTCATGAAGTTAATGATTATATTGCCAACTGGTCTGGCCATGCTTTCCTAAACTTCCTGAAGATCGCCTACCATATCACCCCCACACATGGGCGTACCGACCGGAAGGGCAAGCGGGGGCGTTTGCCCCCCCCCCCCCCTGTTCTCAGAGAGGGGAGGCAAGGCATGTGCTTTGCCACCCCCCCCGCCCCTCCTGAAACAGCCGCCACTAGGCATACCGGCTCCCCGGGGGGGGGGGGGGTTGAGGCAGGGTCTGGTTTGCCCCCCACTCAAAAAACAAGTTGGTACGCCACTGCCCCCCCCCCCCCATTTACTGGCGATTAGGCTGTAGTACATTTTTCGTGTTTTTTGTTTAATCTTATAAACTGAGTTTTTATACCACTTATACATTTTACTCTGCACTACTCATTGCATTTTCTTGATCTTAATATCTGTTTTAAATAGATTTTGCTTGGTGCAGGATCATTTTCCTTGCTGTTTCACCATGAGACCGTTAATGATCGCCATCAACGTTTGATTGTGCCTAAAATACAAAAAGTTATCAAAGGCCAAAACCGATCGAAACGACATAATGAGACTGATCGCACCAAATGAGGAATTTCATGTTCTTTGCAGTAATTTGCAGTTTCGGACATTAGAGAACTATAAAAGATCGAGGTACACCTAAGCACTTCTTATGAGTTGTGAATACGAAACCATGGGCGTTATTCTTCGGCTCCCTTATTTCGTCTGCGGCGTATTTGCTTCGACGGCAGATCGCGCGCTCTCTTCGTAGCTCGGACCTTGGACGCTTCTTGTTACCGGCTCGCTGACGGCGCGGACACGCCGCGCCATGGGGTGGCGGTCGTTGAAACTGACGCGCAGCGGCCATTGGGAGCCTCGCTCTTGAAACTATGACACGCTCCAGCCAATGGGACCGACGCCGAAATCCATCAGCTCTACGCTCCTTTGGGATCGGGGAAACTAGGTGCCATTTGGCTAGGCTTTTTGCGTGGATTAAAAGTTGGGAGCCGGCTTCACTTGGAGAAAGGAGTTAATTAAGGTGCCGTTTGGCGCGGTTTCAAAGCTGACGGCGTCGGCTCGCTTCATGGGACAGTTAATACTTTCGCATTAAAAACCAGTTAGTCCAAATATCAGCAAGAGGTTGGTGGTGTTAGAATGCACTGTGGTGTGCGTGCCTCGAAAAGAAACAAAATCAAGAAGCACTAAAAATAAATGAACCCTGTTTCAAATTGACTAACTCTTCATTAAAAAAAAGTATTTATTTTTTATTTACTCTTTGTCTTGAATTTTTGGTTCTTCCCTTTTGTTGATAGAAACACTCTATGATGAGAAAACGGTTAAAGCAAATAAAATCTAGGGAAGTACATTAGATGAACTAGTCATTATTGTTTTGTCTATTAGTGCATGTAATGCAACATTAGCTGGTTAAATATCAAATTGAGCTTGAAATTCTTTTATTCAGCCTGCATTTTTATAGTTTACATATTCTAGAACCTTCATCATTACAAAACTTGACGTAGGGATTACAAGAGATGGTTATATTCCTGAGAAACAACTAATTCAAACTAGAACAGACACATTAAAAGCGTAAACAATATGTTTTTGTGCACTGGGTGAAAAAGATTACTAGCACACGATCTACAATATATTTTAATTCTCCATGTTAAAAATATGTATCTTAATCTTACACGTTAGTCGGCAGGCCTCAGATGGTGCAACGTGTTTGAGCTGCGCTGGGTGCTAATTATTGGACGCCTCTGACGTTAAACTTGACATTCAATGTCCCGGCCGCCAAATTTAATGACCCTGTTACGGTATTTTGCGGTACCTAATTGCAAGGTTAGGCTTATCTAATTGATCTCAACTGTGAGCACATTTATTTTTAAAAATACTTGAAGAGAAGGGACAGGTTCTGTATACGACATGGCCGCAAGATTTAGGCGTTACAACGTCTACGTGCCGAGACTAGTCAAATGAAAAGCATGTATCAAAATGTAAATATTTATTTAGACATAACGGCATTAATAGAATGAAACACAAGTTTAAAATTAAACACATTTATCTGTCAGTCACAGAATCAATTGAACAAAGCAGATATTTAAACATCAGGTAAACTTGTACTACTGAACCGAACGAATCAAATGTAAAGACACGAAACAGGTGTATTCAATCAGAAGTCACACAGGCAATCTAAACAAATGCAGATAAAAACGCGAGTTACATTTGACCCTCGGAAATAAAACTCATCGATTAGCACACGCAATTGATTATAGGAAGATGGTAGGAGAAATACAAACTATATAGTAGTGTTTCAGCAGTGATGTGGCCTTCGCGCCTCCCCGAGTGCCGACCGACGGGTATTGCACTGCCTCCGGGATCGGCTTACAGTTCACGACTCTGCGACAGGAAAATGCCTCCCAAACGTTGACCATAATGTTAATATAATAATCTTCAAGGGTAACGTCGCGTGCATCCAGGCAGCTTCGGAACGGTGAGGCATAGACGCGAATATCGGTGATCCAAGTTGGTTGTCCCGATGGCCCATATCACTGGCGACGCCTTAATGAATACAACACAATGCAATAGAATACAATACAATACAAAACAGTAACTTCATTTTTCATCATTTGATGAGAGAGGAGATCGGGAAAAAACTGCAATACAACTTGACGGGTCTCCAGTTCCCTACAATGAAACACAAACAGTATCGAACATTTTCGTTTTTGTATGGTATACTGTTCAATTCAACAAAACTCAATTAAAATACACGATTACAACTAAAAACAAAACACGTGGATTGACTCAATATGCAGTTCAATCAAAGTCATGGATTAAAATGTGCCAATAAATTTGGTAGATGATAAATGGTTGGAGATTGCATGCTCGAATTGCGACTGATAAAACAGTTGAGTAGACATGGAAGAGTATATTTAACCATTTGCTTTCAATAATTAGTTCGGCAAGAGATCTCCAAATGTTCAGAGTGACGGGTGGGTATGCTTGGACGTTTCGTGTGAGAGGTGCATGGTCATTCAGAAATTGCGAGTTTCTATTTTCCTCGACTTTGAAACTATAGTGGTCA
Source organism: Ixodes ricinus (assembly GCA_037355805.1). Lineage (NCBI taxonomy): Eukaryota > Metazoa > Arthropoda > Arachnida > Ixodida > Ixodidae > Ixodes > Ixodes ricinus. The sequence continues at coordinate 24,284 of JAZHYW010049122.1, read as the reverse complement.
ACCTATAATTATAATAAAATATAGGTGTGGCTTTATTTACAAATTGCTCAAATAAATCAGCTGTGTGAAAGTCATATGGAGCGCTGCAGATGGTTCTGAGCATTTCTTTGAAGGAGAGCTATCATATCCAAATTTTAATACGTAGTCGTGGCCTAGGCAAGGTGACAGTAAGTAAAGTCTGAGTAAAAACGGAGGCATTAGCTCAAGTATGGCTAAAAAAGAAACGTGACAATAGCTCCATGTATGAGTAATATACAGAAATAAGTAGCAAAGCCGTGCCTGCAAGACCTGCACCTAGTTCTTTGTCTTGCTTATTCTACAGAAAAACACCAGAATCGCGCATTGTATGGAAATAGATGAAGCTGGCAATCGCTGGAACAACGTGGAAACCGTCGCGGCAAAATGAACACGTGTAGCCCTCATCTCTTTACTTTTTCTGCCCTCCTGTCGCTTTCTTTCTCGTTATTTCTCTGGGGACCGCCGATGTCAGCGCTCAGGATCTGCCGCGTTCCACTTAACATTAGAGAGTTTTAGGGAACCGGACATGGTCGATAGACCAAATATCGTGTTTGCAGACAATCGGTGGAGGTCGCGTCACCCTGGCAACGTAAATGCGCAATGGCTTCGTAAAGTTGGTAAAGAGGGGACAGTTTTTTTGAGGGGACGAGTGTTTGGTAATTTCACAGAGCTGAAGGAAAAACATTTCCCTTCTCAGAAATAGACTGAAGCCAAATTTGTGGAACGAACCATACTTCGCGTCGTTTTGCTAGAATGGGATCGCTAAATGTGGCGGCGGCGTCCCCTCCGCGACTGAACAGTTCGCCTGCTAAAGGAGCAGACAAGCTTTGCGATAATCGTGGCGCTGTAACTGTCTGACAATGAGTTCGAATAGGTTTTATTCGGCAAGAAAAATTTAGAAAACGTTTTTTTTTTATTTGACTTAGCTACCCCCAAAACAGGCTATCGTTGACGGCGAGACTAGGGGCGTTCGACCTGCGTCGATGTGCTACGCCAACTTCGCTTCCACAAAGCCAAGGTAGCTTATCTCCGCTCCGCGCTGCAAACCCCGCACACCATAATTACCAATGGCTGGGTCATCGGACAGAAGTTGAACCCATGTCGTCGGCGCTTTCATCAAAATGGGAGAGTGACGCTTCAACCAACTGAGCTATGCCACATCCCCGCACATTGAGACAAACGAACAATATGATTCCAAGAAAGCGTTGGTGTCTTGTTCATGTTTCGTTTGTTTTCTGTTTTAGTTGTCGTAAATTCAACTTGCTTCTCTCACCGCCACCATTACATTTCTTCCAGTCGCAACCACGAATGGTTTCATTCACGTTTAAAACTTTGGCAAGACTTTTCCACAACAGTACATTCGTTCTATAAACGAGTCGAGAAACTTCTGAAGTTAGCCACTTTGACCACACTATCACAGCTTCCTGTTCGGACACTGGACTATATACGGTAAGGCAGCTGTGACATCGCGCATGCACAGTTCATACGGGAAAGCCGATGCTGATCGCATCCTACAGTTTGTGAGAAGCGGTTTCCTAAAACACTCTGTTACAGGACTGCTTCTAAATGCTACTGCACAACCAGTAACCCCCCCCCCCTTTCTCCCCACGGCTCGCCTCCCGTCGTTCGACGTACCGGACGGCTGCTATGGTAACTGTAGTGTATTCTATGGAACACTTACATTTTGAAGCGCAGGGTCTAGATGGCGATCCACCGTGCTCAATGAAACACACAGTTTTGAAACAAAAATCTAGATGGCGCTTTAAACGACGGGAGGCGGACTGAAGTAATTGGAGGGTCAGCCCCCTTCGCGAGAATTGCACAACTGAGGTAATTATAATAACATCGGTTCTCCTGCAGCCTTCATCCCTTTGGCGCCGAATCACCCCGGGATCGGCTACACAGTTCACAACTGCGAAGGGAAACATTTCATCAAAGAAGAAATAAAGAAGAAATAGGTTTCAAAATTATATTATTTTGGAGATAATCGCAGATAATGACTTTTGAGTGTTTGACTGAGGTTTCATAGCCGAAAACGCTTGCATTAAAGAGAAACGCTATCAGTGCGACGGCACGTCACCGCGATCTACGGGTGGCTTATTCAGAGGGGTTCGAAATTCCGAGCCGGAAGTGCGTCACGTGAAACGGCCCTATAGACCTTCCCAAAAATCGCCTTCTGCGCGCTGCCATCTTTGTCTGCTGGGCTGTGGAATGCCTTCTGAGCATGCGCTGTAGCTCTGTTCTGTAGCTCTGTAGCGCTGTAGCATTGAGCCGTGGACGCGCACGTGTCCACAGCTCAGTGACTCATCCTTTTCGCTCGGGTGTTAAGCCCTGGAGACGTCTATAGTAAGGTCTACTTCCGTTCCATAACTTTCCGTACATTACTCACTTTGGGTAAAACGTTGTCAGGTCAATATTATTCTTAAAATAAAATTGCTCATAAACGATAGTACGCACATTCAATATGGTGATATAAGAGCAGTTTTATTTTTATATTCCTCACCATGCAATGGGAAACAAACGTTTCTTTGAAGAATGGAAGCATGAGACCTTTTGCATATGTAAAAACCAGAAGCGCGCCTCTGTTTTCGTATTGAGGAACTGCCAATGTCAACACTTATTTCCATGACCCTCATGAGTTTTCAGCTGTTGAATAAATTTGTTGATCTCTGCGGGATTGGGATTTTTAAAATTTGTATCTAGGGGTATTTCGTTCTTGATAAGAAGAACACTTTTTAGCTTAGTTTTCATGCATCGATTTCAGTTTTAAGTCTTGCGGATTCCTGCGCAAAATATTGTTCCATACCGTAAAACAGCGCGAAAAGACAACGGACGAAGAACAGGAACTTATTGGACCAACTAACATAACTTTCTATTCATTCTTCGTCTGGTTGTCTTATTGCCCTGTTTTAAACTATGCTATTGTACCAACTAGCCCACATTTTTATTCTTTAGGATCATTGTTTCGTAAATGAAATAACATTTCTGAAAAAGATGCTCGTATTCAATAGCGTCCTTTCTGGGTTGAGAAGAAAATTGTTCTTTCGGATGCACTTCGGGTACCTTTAAACGCATTACAAACTAACACATGCGAAAATTGACGAAGATCTGAGTTGCACCTTTAAAGCTAACGCCCTTCATTCTTTCATCGTTGACCCGAAAAAATGCTGAGTTCTATAACTCGAGAAAAAGCTTTGGTTGACAGCATTTTAAACTTTTAACTCTGCGTGTTCGGCGGGCCTCAGGCTCAGTGTGTTTTTATGTTTTTTATTTGCCACGTTCCAATGTCTTATCGCCATCTGAAAGTGATGCGTGACCTATAAATGTAGCACTGGGCAATCGCTACTTTTTCAAGTTTTTAGCTTTTGTTTAAGTACTTAGTAAAACTTAATAATAAGCACTTAATTAAATTTGTTTGTGCCATTAATTACCCGAATAAGGATAAAGATTAGAATCATACAGCATGCAAGTAGTACTATAATTACTTTGAAATATTTAAGATATATTATCTACCTTTGAAGTTACTTTAAAAAGTTGAGTGGTTTAACAATAATATTAAATTTTTTGAAACAATTATCAGTAGAATTAGTAATCATAGAATAATGTATTTTTTAAATGGGCGTTTAATACATAGTGTATACATACTTAACAATTTTGTTTACTTGTAAAATTCTAAAAAAGATTAGGTATATTGGGTGTAGTGTTTTTAAAACAGGTGCATTCGCAAAACGAAATATGTATATTTCATCATGATCTGTTCATATATTGTACCAATCAAATAAATGCAAATATTACAGGGTAATATGTTTGTTTACTTTGCGTAGAAGAACATAATCTAGACCTTTGTCAGCTTTTAGTGTCCTTGCAAAACGAGGTGTAAATTGTTGAGTAAAAGTGGGAACGTCTTTAAAGGAATGCTGAACCGAAATCTGGATTCCACAAAACACGCGGCAAAAGCGTGCAACGGGATGCCACAAACACCAAGACATCACTCATACAGCGATATCTCAAACGGATGACCGTATTTTTCAAGAAAAGGAGGCGCATTAGACAGGTTTGTTGACGTCATGTTTCTCCGAGAAGAGAGAGGAACGGCCTCGCGTCTTCTCCGCCTAGCCGCCTTGAGGGAGCGAAGCGAGAGAGGAGGAAACTAGGTATCTTGACGTCACGCGCCTCGTCGGCCTTGTTCAATCTCGACCTCTTTTTCTCAAAATACGGCCGTCCATTCCAGATATCGCCATACGAGTAGTGTTGTAGGGATTGTAGCGTCCCGCCTACATCTCCTGCATTGTTTTTATGAAATCCAAATTTCGGTTCACCATCCCTTTAAAACATATCTGAAAGTGCTAGCTGCGAAGTCTTTATGGTATACTCAAAGCGACTCCTCTCATCTTGCACAAGAAAACGGGTAATAAGTGTTAGAGAAAGTGTCTTGGAAGACTCGGTCCCATTTTTGTTTTTTGTATTATTAGGGTTCACCTAATTTTATTTTCATTTATTGCATTTCATTTGTTTATACTGAAGCCACATTTGTGTGTCTGAGGGATTCTAAAAGTATACAGGTTTCAATAAATTAGAAAACAAAATACAAAAAAAAACAAACACTCAAACTCAAACAAAGTGAAGAAAAAAAGTAATGTTTGTTTTCGTTTTGAAACATTTGTTTAACGATTACGGCGTGGAGGAATCGTTTATGAGGCACAAAATACGGGCGCCCTGTTTTGGGTTAGATGATAATCAAAGCATTAGAAGCCTCACCTGCGGGGTGTGATGAAATTGAGCTTCGGGACGGCTTCAGCAACGAGCAGCTTTGCCGAGCGTCCAACCCGGAGACAGCTGCGCTTAGAGGACGGAGAGGTGCTCCGGAGCCCTCCATTAGCAGATGCCTAATTGGCAATTTCACGCTTGTGGTCACCCCGACCCCGTCTGCCTTGGGACATCCGCGGTACCCGTGGAAAGCAGCCCAGGCTCCGTTAAGTGCTGACGGCAGCGGAACAGGAGCGGGTAATTACGTGGAGCTGTCTTCGCCGCGACAGGTGACGACGTCGTTTTCCAAAGCCTCCTTCTCGAAATTAATGTGCGCAAACGAATGAAGGGAGATATTGCCCGGTGCGTGGAACAGCCGGCTGCACACTTGGCACCCTAGCGGAGGCAACCTATTGAAAAGTGAAAACTTTATATTTCGATATGACTTTTCCAATAAATATATCAGATCTTATAGAGCGTGTTTTATTTTAGGCTTTACAGATTTGTTCTAAAATCTCCGTGAAAGCAGCACTACTGCAGTCTGTGCAAGTGACTTATACGCCTAGGGGTACATGATATAGTGGGCTAATCACCACAATAAGTCAAATGATTGACTGAGATTTGTTAATTAACGTTTTATTAAGTTGAAGGAAACATATGGCACCAACCATAAACTTGATGAGCGTAATCAAAAACCACCAAAGTGGTAAATTTTAGACCTTCAGTGAGTGGAAGCAGGATAGTGCGCTAAAGTTACCAATCGTGCAAAATGCGCAAGGCTGGAGGTACAGAAAATGAAGATAAGAAATAAAACAAAACTGCGGGTTCGCGTTTTTGCAACTCTAGACTTGCGCCTTACGCACAGGTGGTAACTGTAGAGTACAAAAGCGCGTCTAACCTGCTTCAAGTCTTGCTAATATTTAGTTGCTTGGTGGATTTTGATGACGCTCAGCAAGTTTTTAACGATTTGTTTATCTTCAAAAATTAAAAAGCTAATTAAGGAAATATTAATAATTTAATGACTTAACGTCACATTTATATATAAATGTTATATTCCTCTGGCCATATGACTCACCTGAGCAAAGCATATTAGTGTAGATTTCACGCCCTTTTCAAAACCAGCTTGTAAAGCCTAAAAAGTCCCCCTGTATAAATCATATAATGCGTATATTCGTTTTTATGTGATCTTATATGTTCTTACATGTTCATTGGACGTATTAATATATTGGTGCAGGATTCAATCTCGGTAGCCGCCTCTTCTTTTGGTATGATAGCAATGAAACGCTCGAGTACAACATCGAAACCTCCCGCATGTTTTGAACTCTAATGGTCTGGACCATAGAACAACCGCAATGAGTCAACCTGGTGCTCAAGATTCTGTTCGTACAACCACTAACGGAAGTAAGTGTGAGCGCCAGAAGCATCTGGAATGAACAAAAACAACACGAGTGTCGACGACATGACCGCCCTTAGGCAGAACGACCCTAAACTTAGTGCACTGATCGATGATCTGAAATGACAAAGAAGAGCGGTTTCACGCGTCTTTTTACGAGCCCTGCAAGCTTGGTTAGTTCTAGGATGTATTTTACAAAGAAAACTTCCAAACCAAATGTCCAACACCGCTATTGATAACTCTCGAAGGACTTTGAATTAAATATTTGTCAAGCCTGCTATGATGAGCCAGCGGCTGGATATTTTGGTTGCAGTAAGACATTTGCTAAAATGCACGATATGCAGTACCATGTCCAAGCTAGTGTAGACCGTTAACGTCTACACAAAAGAGCGCTATGAACGCCAACGACATAAAAAGACAACCAGGGAAACCGACAGGATTTCTACAGTCAATCGCGCCGCCAACCTTACCAACAGATCGGACAGTATTTACTTTGGCTTACTCCGTTATTGACGTTGAGGGACTGCTAAATTGTAGTCGCCACGAGCCATGTCACGCCTGGACGCAAGTTCTTCCGTTCGGGATTGCTGCGGAAGTCGGAAAATTCCTCTTCAATTCCACTGTTCACTGGCATCACGTGCCCAAAGAGTTGATTTCATACCGTGGATCAACGTTTATAGCACAGATGATTCAATAGATTCTTCGGATCAGGCACACCTGCCATTTTCGAACCAGTGTGCACCATCCGCAGACCAGTGTGCTCACGAAACGGTTTAACAGGACCATCCCAGACAGAACGTCAACGTAATATAGGGCAAAGTGCTGGCCTAGTGTTTTATGTTTGCTTACAGCATAGCCGTTCAAGAGACTACCTAAATTAAGAGCATGAACTCGGTAAAGCAAATATGATACGAAAAAGCGAGGGAATCTGCCTGGCGGCGTTAGCTCTGTGCAAGACATCAGGACAGTAACTGCGGCATCACGCGCAACGCAAACGTGTCGCCGACCATTGCTTGTTCGCCCCAAAATGAATCAATCAGTCAATCAAGTCTCTATTTTCGCATCAAGAGTTCATGAAGGCTGCAGGGGACAAAAATCAAAACGATTTGACTTGACAAGGCCCCTGCAGCCTTACATTTTGGCACAAGCAAAAAAGAGAAAAAGTATAAATAAAGCAATGACAAAAAAACGCACACACACACACACACACACCCACACACACACACACACACACACACACACACACACACACACACACACACACACACACACACACACACACACACACACACGCACACGCACACGCACACGCACACACACACACACACACACACACACACACACACATGTACAGGGGTTTCACTGAAGATGGACAATTCGATATTGCGAAAACTACGCGTCGCAACAAGAAAAGGCTTGTATCGTTTAGTCCCGAATAGGGGCCTATTTAGGAAAATTATTAAAGTCCCGGATAATTAGATTCTTAGTTATGTTTGCTTAATTAACTTTTTTATATTGAATTTCAGAGCATGGTTTCAATTAGAAAATTCTCAGCATCATCAAAAACACTAAATCAACAAATTGCAGAACGATAGAAGGCGCGCGAATTCTTTACGGTAAAATAATTCGCGTGCCTTCTATCGTTCTGCAATTTGTTGATTTAGTGTTTTTTGATGATGCTGAGAATTTTTCTAATTGAAACCATGCCCTTAAAACAATGTTAAAACGTTAATTACGCAAAAATAATTAACAACTTAATAATCCCGGACTTTGCTAATTTTCCTAAATAGGCCTCTGGCCGGACCAATTTATACATTATGTATATAGTCAACGTAAATACTATGGCTGAAATTTGTAATTTATGCAGATGATACTTTCTATTTTTTTCATTGCCGATACCTGTGACGTATATATAATTGATATATGAACTTTACTCTAGTAAATATCAAAAGGCTGGGCGGATAGCAGCTCACTCAAAGTCAGTATTAATAAGATAGAAAGCAGTCATCCTTCGACCAAAAAAATAAGTCTCTGTACGGCTATATCAAAGGTTATCCGGCATTGACTCGATCTCCACCAACAGTAATCGTTAGTTGTATCAAGACGACTCGGAGTGTTTTTTAATGAGACAATGACGCGATAATCATATAAACTACCTGATTGTTTCAAAGCTTGCTTGGGTGGTTGGGATTGTAAATCGACTCACCGCAAGTCTGTTTTGTCAACGAGCGTTAAATTGTTGTTCTATAAATCACTAGTTTTATTCCCATTCAAGTATTGTCTTTTAGTTTGGGGCACGTCCGCAATGACTAATATAGAAAAACTGTTTTTGCTGCAGAAAATATTGAGAGGAATATGTAATGTGCCATAAAACGTTTCATTCTGCCGATTTATTTAAGATTTGCTTAAGATAGTCAGCATTTATAAATTATATCAGTACAGACTCGAGCTAGAGTTCTTAAGCGGAAAAAATAGGGGATTATGTTTTCTGGAAAGACGCTGGTCGTTAAGGAAATTTCCCCACATTATTCTACCTGCAACCACACGGATAAATGGAGGATGGTCACGCAACGAACAAACTATGGCTATCAAATGTTAAATTGCACTCACCGCATTTGCTAATGAGTCTTTGCACTGATAATGTGAGTGTGATAGTTTCACTTTCAAGGACCTGCGCTTATATTTCTGTACGTGATTTTTGTTTTCTGTCTATGTTTTGCACTTGGGTGAGCCTTGGTTTCTATAAATGTCAACCGTAGATCTACAGCGGTTCCACTGTATACTTTGCCCTTCTTCTTTCTGCTTCGGCCGCATGGCATTGCCTTGAACGCTAGTGTAAGGGGCCTCGAGGACCAGTCAAGCTGCCCACCGCAGCTTTGTTCCTTTTGGGCCCCCCATCATTTGATGGAAATAAAGTTATTATTGTTGTCATTATTAAAGGACACAAGCCGTTTTGTGATGCGATGAGTAGTTTTCGTGCGAATATCGAATTTGTCCACCTTTCACTCGAAACACCCGTACATATGTATATTACATATATTGTATTTGTACATATATGAGGAAAAGAGGAAGACATAGAGTCAGTCTGAAAACGACGCGCTCAGAAGGCTCGATAGCTCCCTGACTGGGGGCTTTCACGAGACCGCACAATCCATCAAGACTTCACTGCAAATACATTCAACATTAAACCATCCTATACGAACCTTAACGACCTTGCAATAAATATATATATGCACAGGGTGAAACAAGGAGACGGCAGGCTCTTTAAATCGACCGGAAAATTCGGTTTCTTAACCTATCGCGCTACGACTTTGTGCAGCGTTGTCCCACAGATGGTGCATCTTTTTTTGTAAAATTTGCAAAAGAACGAACTTACCTGAGGAAAAAGTAAAGAAAGAAAAAGGCTTAGCTCCTATGGAAACGCAGCGACGCCACCGGTCTTCAAACAACACGGCGCCGTTTCGCACGGGAGACAAGAGATGGCGCAGCGAACGCCGCCAACGAACGAGCATACGGCGCCGAGAGCCGGCACTTTAGCAGACGATCCTTTCGACTCGAAAGCGGCTCGCGTTCCGCAGGCGGCGACAGTCGCAGAAACAAAAACAGGCGCGGTAACAACAAGGAACTGCAGTTCCTTCTGTCTGCTAAGCACGCCGGCTCTCGGCGTCGTCTGCTCGTTCGTTGGCGGCAGTTGGCGTCGCGACTGCTTGCGCCATCTCTTGTCTCCCGTGCGAAACGGCGCCGTGTTGTTTGCAGACCGGTGGCGTCGCTGCGTTTCCATAGGAGCTAAGCCTTTTTCTTTCTTTACTTTTTTCCTCAGGTAAATTCGCTCTTTGCAAATTTTACAAAAAAAATGCACCATCTGTGGGCAACGCTGCACAAAGTCGTAGCGCGATAGGTTAAGAAACCGAATTTTCCGGTCGATTTAAAGAGCCTGTCGTCTCCTTGTTTCACCCTGTATATATATATATATATATATAACAGCACCTGTGATGAAAAGAAGGCACTCGAGAGAAATATGCTCACAAAATATTTGCCCTTTAAGAGATGGTCGTCCGAAGGATGCCAAAAAAGTGGTCTCAGAGAAACGTTTCAGGCCTGGTAGGCTCTTCGTCAGTCGAAAAAGAACACTTCGTTTTCCTTTTCTTTCAATTAGAGAAAAAACGGCCGCAAAGAAGAAGAATAAGCAATTGGAAAAATGCTACCGTTTAGCGGGTACCTACTCAACTAAATTCTCGCTTAAAAGTTTAATATGATCCCGATAAAAAAGCAGTAAATATTATTCAAGTAGTTAAATATAATATTATTATTATCACAAGACCAGTTTTTGGGACATGTGGTTGGACATAAATCAACTATACCTGGTGTCATGTGAAGCCAATCAGAGGGCCCAATGCAGTAAGCGTTTGCTCGTGTCAAATTAAACAATCAAGCGAGAGAAAAAAGCAACAGTGCGGCTTAGATTAGAAGATCTCAATTAAAGGCGACGCAATGATTTTCGTACTTTGCGCAAATACCGCTTAGAACGGATCCCTGACGTTAATGACCTATGAAACACGCGTTCGTTTTTCACCACACGCAATAGAAGTCGCAGAAAAAAATAAAGAAAAACGAGCAGCGTTCATCTCCCTCAACTCTGCAGCCAGAACAAGCGGCCACGTGATCTGGAGCCGATTATATGCCGCCAATGTTGATCATAGCCACGCGCTGTGGTTGGCAAAGCACAGGACACGCGCTGAGTTCCAGACATTGTTATGGCTCGGCTGTTGTCGTCATTGCAGCGATTGGACACGGGCCACTACCCGAATGCTTCTCGAGCTATCGATTATCACGAGCCCAAATCGAGTGTCCACGCAATGCTCGGGTCCAATCTATGAACCGCATTCAAATATCGTCATTGGGAGTACTGCGATCCCCAGTTACGTCATCAAATTTTGCGAAGGAGAGACTGAATGAAAATGATCGCTTTTGTCCTCGAAATTACACCGCAACAAAGGAGCTTTCTTGGTCAGTGGCGTTGCGTGCGAGTATCCTTGAGTCCCAATAGTGCCAGTAAGCTCGTGTAAAGTGAAAAACATTCCAATTGAATATCGTTGCACTGCCCCTTTAAACAATGATCCGAGAAAATAAACACGCAACAGTGCGGCACCAGTTAGAGATCTCATCAAATATCCATAAAAAACGATGGCACATTTCGATTGTAAGGCCCTTCGTTCTAAAGTATTAAATTTATAGATAAATTCAGATTCTTTATTTTTTCGATCTCTGGTGGTTCGAAAGCCCCCTGAAGTATAATAAAAGTAAAATCAGAAAGTCCGTTATGTCCCGCGGAGTTTAAGTGACGAGAAACTGGTCCGGCAACGTGATTACGTATGTGACTTTTATGTAAATTCATGCGTTTTCTTATGCTTGTTTTAGTTTCCCCTATGTATTGAATTAGGCATTTTTTACATTGAATCAAATAAATAACATTTTCCGAATTACAGTCAAATGTACCATTTATTTTCCAATTAAAGTTATTTGCTGTGCTACGAATAGAGTTAGCTATTATTATATCAGCACATAAACTACATTGGGTATTATTGCATTTTACACAACCAAGAGGGACCAGGCTACGTCCGATGGAGTTTCGGGACTGTCTAAAAAATCCAATAAATTACGTGGTCTCCTAAACGCTATACCAGGTGGTCGAGGGATAACAGCTTTTAAAGCAGTGTCGAGGTGTAAAATATTCATGTGTCGTCTAAGAATATTGTTTATGTTTGGAAGTTTTGACTGGTAAGGTAAGATTAGCCGTAATTCGTGGTTATTTCGTTTCGGTCAGCTCTACTAAACACGCGTTCCGAGAGATCGCTCAACTTTTTGATAATGAATTTTGAAGTTTATGTGCTGATATAATAATAGCTAACTCTATTCGTAGCACAGCAAATAACTTTAATTGGAAAATAAATGGTACATTTGACTGCAATTCGGAAAATGTTATTTATTTGATTCAATGTAAAAAATGCCTAATTCAATACATAGGGGAAACTAAAACAAGCATAAGAAAACGCATGAATTTACATAAAAGTCACATACGTAATCACGTTGCCGGACCAGTTTCTCGTCACTTAAACTCCGCGAGACATAACGGACTTTCTGATTTTACTTTTATTATACTTCAGGGGGCTTTCGAACCACCAGAGATCGAAAAAATAAAGAATCTGAATTTATTTATAAATTTAATACTTTAGAATCGAAGGGCCTTAACAGTTCGAAAGGGTCATTGCCATCGTTTTTTATGGACATTTAATTGAGATCTTCTAACCGGTGCCGCACTGTTGCGTTTTTTTTTTTCTCGCTTCATTGTTTAATTTGACACGAGCAAACGCTTAACATTGAGCCTCTCATTGGCTTCACATGACACCAGGTATAGTTGGATTATGTCCAACCACATGTCCCAAAAACTGGTCTTGTGATAATAATAATATTATATTCAACTACTTGAATAATATTTACTGCTTTTTTATCGGGATATATTAAACTTTTAAGCGAGAATTTACTTGAGTAGGTACCCGCTAAACGGTAAGCATTTTTCCAATTACTTCTTCTTCTTCTTTGCGGCCGTTTTTCTCTAATTGAAAGAAAAGGAAAACGAAGTTGTCTTTTTCGACTGACGAAGAGCCTACCGAGGCCCGAAACGTTTCTTGAGATCATTCTTTTGGCATCCTTCGACGACCATCTCTTAAAGGGCAAATATTTTGTGACGTATATATATATATATATATATATATATATATATATATATATATATATATATATATATATATATATATATATATATATATATATATTATGGCGATGAAGACGACGACTCTGCGGCAGTGGTGCGCTACTACTATCGCGCGAGCGATAGGCCACCCCCGCCAACAAATAATTCGGCTTGTGAACATCCTTGTGCCTCTCCTGCCGGCCCCGTATCTCCGTAACAATATATATATACCACATTCCAAGTGCTGATATATTACATTTAAAACGCTAGCTAAGATTGCAATAAAACAAACAAACAAACAATAGATACATGAAAGCCACTGAAAGATAATACACGCTTACAACAGAAAATAATACCCAGAACACTCAATCCCACAATACATGCAAAATTTTAATGCAGATAAAGATCTCTAATAAACCCTTTCCCAAATTCGGTCTGGCCACTTCGATAACTATCATCATCGAAGTGTATATTATCTGTACATGTTAATGGCGGCCTTTGATGGCTGGTGAAGCAAGCTTTGATGACCAACGCGGAACCTAAACATTTCAGATGTACGTTCACTGTATTGTTGTTCGATGTCACCGTGACGATCTTTATAAGCTTCTATGCGCTACGCTTTTGAAAGTGCCATGTAAATCCTTGGAATGATCAACTCCCACACGACCCAGACGGGCTCATGAAAATAAAATGTAAATAATTCTATCAATAGTTTTACTCAACTGAGCGCCTCGAACAAAGGGTAGTTTCTTAACATCATTGAAACTGAAACAAATAGAAAAATAACTGTACATCGAAGAACCCCGTAACTTTCATATGTCTGCCGTTGACTAATAGGTAGTAGATTTCAACCACCATTAGCATACGCAAATTAACTTCAATATTTGAGCCACTAGAGGGCAATGCATTTGTGAAAGTCTATTGTGCCAGGATCCAGTATTTGAATATTATATTAGTCAAATCATTCTTCTGGAGTTTATTTAGTGCAAGTGTAAGATTATGCCTTAGCATTTGGGACTCGTAATATGCACGATTTAATGGAATTTTCCAACGCTCCCCTTCACGAACGTCCTATATCTTAAAATTATGAGTCGGGGTTGAAATGTGTTCAAGGGAATTCTCACTAGAACGAAGGGCAGGTCTGTATCGTTTCAGTAGACCATACTCATATTTGGAGACAGGTATTAGACGTAACTCCCTAAATAGTGGAGGAAAAAGTGTATAAAAAAACATTGAGTATTATGTGCGAAGACTTTTTTTCAAGATGTAATCTGTTGATATTTTACATAGTTGTGGTAGCCCATACTAAGGTACAGTTATTCAGATGGGGTTGAAAAAGCGTCTTATATATACGAATTTTTATGTGACGAGGCAGTACATTTTTGAATTGGCGTAGTTTTCCAAGCACACTTGATAACTTTTTAGCAACGCTATCAACGTGGTAATCCCGGAAAAACTGTTCATTAAAATAGACGCAGAATGTTTAGGCGTTTGAGGCAATTTTTATAATTGAGGGGCCAAGATAATATTGACAGGATTTGAAACACGCCTGTTCTGAGGTTTAAAAAGGATAGCTTTGCTTTTACTTATGTTTACTGCTAATGAGATAGCTTCGCTCCGGTCGTACAACTTCTTTAACAAAAAAAAATGTTTTATTAACAAGGTCTTCTATTTCGGTGTCTGAAAAAAAAATAAACTCGTATCGTTGACATAAATGATGAAGCAGGCAGATTTGGCTGATGTTCATATCATATATACATAAATTGAATAAAAAAAGGGCCTAAAATGATACCCTCCCGTACTCCAGGTGTAATTGGGTAAACAGAAGAACCCTGTCTATTTATTACGACATACTGCTGACGAAATTTAAGATACGATTTTCGCCACATGGAGACGTTAAACACGTCAATAATCAGGCTCACAAAAAATAAAAAAAATAAAATAAAAAAATACACGTATATATGTCGGCCTAAACATAGTGTTTGTGGCTGGGAACGTGAGGCCTGAGGATGTAGGAAATTGTGGTTGAAAACAACTGCATTGTCTGGGAACTCAGCCTGACCTATCTTTTTATCGTAAGACATACCACGATGGATGGCAACCCAGCAATGCATTCGCGCCCATCTGAAAGGCTTATGGAAAGCGGTATGCGAGGAGAGTATGGCTTATGCCGAATACCCTATAGTCCGTTGCAACCTAAGAAGGAAGGGCGAGGGTGAGACGGGCCGGGGAGGAGGAAGCAGACGGAACGCTAAAGAGAGAGGGAGGTTTCCGCCTCTCTTCTCCAGTGTTCCGTCTGCTTCCTCCTCCCCGGCCAGTGTTACCCTCGCCCTTCGTTCTTAGGTTGCAACGGACTTTGAGTATATTAATTTTGTAGGCTCTCGGAACCTTCTACAACCGAACCCCTACTTACTATATAAAAAAGAGAAACCGCAAAGACACCCAAAATTCTATTTTGCGGGGTGTGATCCTCATGCTTTTGAAACTTTTTTTCTTAAAATTGGTTCAAGACAATAACAGACAGTTCTGAACCAATAACCTAAATTTCAAGTCGCTATTATTTTTTTTTCGCGAGATTATTGAAGTTTTAAATTTGGTCCGAGAGACTGAGGCCGAGAACGGAGTCAAAAGTTCGCCGAGCGCGCCGATTGGACGTCGGCGTCAAAATCGCGAAGTAATCGTCGTGATAGTCGAATCGGCTCACTCCGTGAGCTTCGGCCCCAACTTTGTGTTTGTCGGGTATAAAGCCGCAACGGCTTGCCGACAAAAGACAAAAAAACAAAACAACAACAACAACAACAACAACCAGACATTGGGTTTGCGACGTTAAATATGCGGAGGCGAGATCACCTTGGATGAGATATGAGCCCTTCTTTTCACTTATTCCTTCGCCAACGAGGTTGTCACAGAAAATGTGAAGGAATGCCCTCAGACGCGTATGGGGCATTCATTCGTGGGGAGGAAATAGTGTCAAAGGATCGATGGCTGTGTTTTTTCTTCGTCCCCAAAGGACACGTAGCGTTGCAACCAATTAATTAAGGCAAAACCTCAGAAAGGCTTTAAAGTTGCGAGCACATAAAAGGTAATAGCTCGACAGGTAAAAAGCTTCCTTTTATGGCTGCACCATCATGACACGGTATCCCGCAGGGTTATGAGTGCTAGACCACTATTCGATTTTGTGTATTTTTTAAGGAGGCATAGTAGGTATTTGAAGGGCAAGCTACGGCTCTTCAAGTGTTTTGAAAAATTGACAGCTTACTGAGAGTTATATTAAAATGCTGACACTGGTGACGAGCCCTCGAAAAATTTAGTTTCGAACTTTAAAAATAAGAATATAAATTTTAAATGCGCTTTGAAAATGAATAAATGTCCCCCAAATACATAAAAAAAGAAAAAAATTTTAGTTACGAGGCGAAAATCTGGCACCCTCATTTGTTCGAATCGACGCTCTCAAAGCAAAACTACATTTTTTTTCGTAAATTTATATTTGGAATTTGGTTTGCTTATTAAAAATGAAAGACGTTTACAATTCTCTGTAATGCCGAATTAGAGCGCAGCTTTTGAGGAGGAGGGAGGGTACGGAGGGGAGGGAATACCCCTCCTTCCCTCTTCCTCTTCTGATGCCCTCTCATTTAGCGGAAAATTTTCGATAAATGTTCCGCTAAATTCAGCAAAAATTTTTCGCTAAATTTGACAAAAGTTTTCCGCTAGCGAGGAAACTTTTCTTCTAAGTTTAGAGGATAAATTTTTCCGCTAAACTGAACAGGCAATTTTTTTCCGCTAAATTTAGCGCGGAAATTTTTCCACTAAATTCAGCGGGTAAATTTTCCCGCTAACTTTAGCGGGGAAATGTTACCGCTAAATTTAATGGAAACATTATTTTAGAGGAAAAACTTTCCCGTTACATTTAGCGAAGAAATTTATCGAAAATTTTTTCCGCGATATTTGGAGAAAAATGCTTCCGCTAAAGTAGCGAAGGAAATTTTCGAAAATTTTCCCCCTAAATTTAGCGGGAAAATTGTTCCATAATGCAACGCGCGGTTACGCCCACTTGCATTACGCCTATAATGCAACGCGCGTGGTTACGCCGACGCCGACGGCGACCCCGTTCAAGCCGGAAACGGACGCCTAAGCTGCGCTTTAAAAAAAAAGTCAAATTTTAAGGAAGATAACCGGGGCTGCGATACAAAGCGTGGGGAAATCTTATCAAGATGTTGCAGCCAAAACAATGCAGACACTTTTACAAACTAAGACAGCTCAAAAAAGGGAGAAAAAAAACTGTATGTATTTGTTGCCGCAACATCCCTTAATAAATTGAACTAGGCACCTACTCTAGAGGAAATTTGTAATCTCGTAAAGTTTATTTTCGTTCGTCAGTCATTGGATTACCCCCTGTGCAGTTTTAATACGGTTCTGGCTCCACCTATGCAACGGCGCCGATACAAGCGCGCAGAGGTAGTTGCGCTGATTCCTGTACTTAAATTTCAAACTCTTTTCAAAGTTACGTTCTTATGTCACTACTATAAAATTGACATACACTGTTTTCGGAAGACTTCAACACCTGAACTAGATTATGGCGTACTCAGAAATGAACGTAAAAACAACATAAGTAATAATAATAAAAAAAGCTTTCGGGCTTTTTTAAAAAATTGAAGTAAACACCTTCGACTATGCTGCTTCCGGGTGTATCAAAATATAAATCGCAACGAGACCTCTCCTTTACCAGAGCTTCACCAACTACAGAGGCGAGAGAAAGTAGAGCTAAAAAGAAACCACTTAGCGTGCCTTGAGGGGAAATTAAACTTCCTCTTGCTTTCTGGTTTGTGATGTTGAGGAGGAAGTTGATCTTGATGTGGGGTTGCCGCAAATCTGCCGATGGCAGCCCGGATTGCGTCTTGGCCATATGATATCGTAGAAAGCACAGGGACACCCTGTGAAGTTTATGAGTCGATGCATTCATTATGTATTTACATATCTTCAACGTGGCCAGCTTACAGACATTTATCGAGTCCTCTTGAAGTCCGGTGGCATCTTGGCTCCTCCGAAAGCTCAGGCAGCGCATGACCTCTCTCTCCACCTCACGCGTGCCACCAAGTTTCCCGGAATCCTTCCAACTTTTCGGACTTACCCAACGCGCACGAGAAGCGTCTTTTGACACCTCGCTTGGCGATTCCCGTCCCCTCACCTTGCCCTTTGCGGCGGCTGCAGGGTGTGAGAATCCGCGAATCCTTCACGTTTGGGGTTCTATCCCCACCCCTACCCGTTTTAATCTGGGTGAGCTTCGTGCCGGCGTGGGGTCGTGTATCGCTACTGCGTGAGACACGACAAAAAGCGCAGGCTACCAATGGTACGGTACTGGCTAAATGTTTCTCCTACAGCGGTGACACAAAACGCACATTGGGGCTGACTAACTTTCCACTGTCTAGGCAAACACACAACAGTTATGTTTACATTGTTTAGTGTGCTTTGATCCAAATTAGGGTTACTCCGGAGCCCGTAGTGGTAGACGGCCGCGTCTTAAACCGAGGCCCTCGTGGACATGACGAGACCCGCTTTGTTTTTATCATGTCCAAAGTTGAGACAATATTGCGCACAAAGATATTCGGAGGTCTTTGAAGCTAACAGGAAAAAAATCATAATAATATTACACCTTTTCCAGTGCACGGTAACCTACAAGATAACGTTGCAGCACAAATGGTTGCCACGAGCAACGGGGTCTCATGGAGTGGAATAATAAACACATGGTCGAAAAAAAAACAACATAACCCTGAAGTCGTCCAAGAAGGCTCCTCTTCAATGTTTTACCGTATGAATGATGACAGGAACTGCGGTATGTCAAATATTTTTAATTGAGTCTTTTGGAATATCTAGTAAATACATTTGGTAATAATATTGTTACCATGATTGTGTCGGAGTCAGAGACGAGACTTCTGCTCAGTGGCAGGGTGCAATTTGAACTGGCCAACATAGGCTCGTGACCGCTGACGCTGCCTTCGCAGATAGCCCGTCTTCATCTTCCTCGTAAGAATATTTTATTTTATTTGAAGTAAAAGCACCGATGTCAAATAATACTAACACTGTACTGCTCATTGCCTCATAGCATTATGTTAATAAGCCTCCGCGATTGATTTATTTCTCAGATGTAATTAGCTTGATTGAAATGTGCTTCTAAATAAAACAGCAATTGGGACAGTTCAAACACTAGTTCAGTGGCTCTCAACCTTCGATGTTTCGCAGACCCCTTGTGGGTCGGCAGAGACGATGAAGGACCCCGTTCGTGTGAAGGAAGGGGAAAGATTGAGGTTAAATATAATAATGATTTATTAAATGAATATAACTAAAGGCTAATGTGAAGTAGACTTCTTTTATTGACATATACACGAGAAAACTCACACGAGAACTGAAACATTTCTTCTCGATTTAAAGAAAATACAACTTTTATTGCGGGGCTTTACAAGTGAGGCAGGGCTTCGCGGACCCCTAGAATGATATCACGGACCCCAAAGGGTCCGCGGACCCCCATTTGAGAACCACTGCACTAGTTTAAAAAAAATTTGTAACTACGACAGCAATAAGCAACATGTAATAATTACATTCAACTGTCACTAGAAGTAACCATTGTCGATACTTCCGAGAGTACTGGGAGGGAAGACCCGTGTTAGATATCCATTGATGTGCTACGATTAAATCAATGACATTCCTCACTAGATATTTTATCATGTTTGATTTCTTTTTTTTTTGGCAATAAACTTATTAGTTCAGAATTAATTAGAGAATCACACACCGCTGAAGTAAAACAAAAACAAAAAACAACAGCAACAAATAAAGGAATTGCGTACAAAGAAAGTTATTCTTCTCTTGCGTCACTGCTCGGAAAGTTTATCACACGGGATTGTCCGGGCCGTCGATTCAGACCGGTTCTCCTGTTCGTGAGGATGGGTCAGGTGCCTCCGAAATAATAGGCCCCATGTCAGATTAGCGCAACAAGGCTGAAAAAGAAAGACCGAAAAGAGCTTCCCAAGATTGACCGATCAATACACACTAGAGCGCTCCACTTCCTTGTCGCCCAAGAGGCCACGTATCCTCTCTACCGACAGCGGACATTGTCCAGCATATAGAGGATATAGTGCTTTTCTTACTGTGTCTCGTGTATGGTAAGTGACAGCCCAGAAAGCTCTCCTTCCGGATGCGCTAGGATGTATGGTAATGGCGAGAGACTAGGCAATCACGCAGGTTTGAAGGCTGGAATTACTTCTTTTCATCACTGTACACTGAGCCCGTGGAAAGACAAAGATATAAATACATATAATGATTTTATATTTGGATAAACTTTTCATTGCATTCAGGCTGCCCCGTTCTCGAGATCACATATACAATGACAAAAAAGTATAAAAAAATCATCTGAATACATTCCGGAGCTTGTTAGGAGGATACACAGAAGCTAGATGTGTTTTAAATAAACCTAGCTCAACAAGAACAACTTATGCCGTTTTTTTTAATTTCATAACATTTGTACATTTGGAGCAGTTAAAAGATTAGCGACCACCGTCTTTATCTGTCGTTCTTTTCTCTACCCTTCCAAGTTTACCGTGATACATCTCCATCAGTCATGTGAGTTCTTCAGCGTGATACTAGAACATTCTCTCCAATGAACAGAATATCTTGTGACTTTCGGAAGTTGACATTATCTAAAGATCATACTGGAAATGTTATCTCACGTGTTCGATTTTTGTCTCAGTGGAACCATCATTGAGGTCAAGCAAACAAGTAAATAAAAAGGTTACTTTTTTTTTGACCGTCAATGGGATGTCATACATACTTCCGCAGCGAAAGTTTGAATGGCGTGTAGAAAGAAAAAAGAAAAAAAGAAGTTAGTTTTATGTTTTCATATTAAAACCACGTCCTGTCGAAGAGACGGGTTTGAAAGAAAAACTAAATGTTAACTTACGACTACATTCTCAGTTTACTCAAAGAACTCGTCAGTGTGCCGAGCCAACACCACCTAGAGAGAAGGCCTCCGCATGGTCTCCTCTCAATCTCTATGAAACGTCATCAGAGTCGCGTCGCGCAAACTCGGCTATTGGGCCCAAGCCCGACCTTCGACGCTCTGATTGGACACGAGTCCCACCCGAACACTGACACAGCACTCGTGCCCAATCTCACGCCTTGATCGATCTGACTGGGATGACGCGTGCAAAAACCGTTTTCGCAAAAAAAAAAAAAAAAAAAATGAAAGAAAAAAGGAACGAACGGTTGCAGGGGTCAATTGTTTTGAAGTTTTCAGCATTACAATGACTCTAGAGAAACACTGTCTGAATTAATTTAATAATATAATTTTTGTTGGTGCTTTAGTTAGGCCTTAGCGACGCGTACGCGAAACTCACCAGGCAGTTTCTGCCGAAATGTTATGTTTCAACTAATTAGGAGTTTATTTTTCGTGGTTCATTTTCATACCTAGTAGCGGGTAGGGCATTAGCTATAGGTTGTAAACAACAAACGACTATTCGTTTGTCGTTTAAATCTAGCTAATACTACCCTAATAGCGTATAATGAACCACGAATAAATAAAGCTCTAATTTTTGAAACGTAAACATTTCGGCAGAAATCTGCCTGGTTCGGTGAGTATTAATAAAAGAAGCAGCAAATACTCTAACTAACTGTGCTTCAATAGACGCTTTGCACAGCGCCAGATTGAGCCGCCATAGCCGACCTTCCCTGTTTTGCCGAAATGCCGAGCCACTGAAGCGGGTGTTTGTAGCGTCCACAGGCCTATGCTGGGGAGGAGGACACAGTAGCACCTAAAGTCATAATAACCTGTCCTGCAGTGGCAACAATGACGTGAAGCGAACGTAATAAGGGGGAACAAAAACTGAAGGTCGCCATGGCGGCGCCCATCACAGCTGCTGCAAAGCGTCTATAGCCGGCATTTCGTGGACTGCTCGGCCGCTTGCTCACGGGTGACTTCTTTAGTCGCGTGTTTGTCTTTCTCTTCTTCTCCTTGTCGCTGTCGTTTATATCGTCCTCTTCTTTTTGTGACACATCGTCATGGCATGTTCAACCTATTCACATGTTCATGGCATATTCATATTCATATACTTACTCATATTCATACTCATGGCATATTAAACACATTCAGTCGTGGCATATTTTAAATACAGAGAACAGCCTGAACCGGTGGCCAGGTACCATCCCAAGCAGTTATATTCACTCGCTTCGAGGTGTCACAAAAAGAAGAGAACGATTTAAACGGCAGCGTCAAGGAGAGGTAGAAAAAGACGAACTCCCAGCCAATTAAGTCACCCGTGAACATGCGGCCGAGCAGGCCACGACACGTCGGGCTATTTAAACACAGTTAGTTAAGGCCGGTTCTCACATGCAGCGAAGCGCTGATGTAGCGCTCCTCACGTGTCGTCAGCTGCTTATCGTCTGCCATGAGCAACAGTTTTGACGGTGTGGATACAAAGCTGGTGAACGCTCCCGTCAGCACGCGCATAGCGCGAGGCAAGCGCTATATTTGTAGCGCTCCGCTGCATGTGTGAACAAGCCTTTAGAGTACCTCCAGCTTGTTTTATTTATACAAATTAATTACATCTTTATGGTTCTTTTTTTATTTTGAGCAGCCGGCGACTTGAAGCATCATGACTTTCTAAGAAGACAGCTTACTTTAGGGTATTTGTCATGTCAATTGTAACCCTACAAAAGGCTTCTAAAGGTGTTTAGAAAACACAATAAAGCTCTTTGATTGATTGATTGATTGATTGATTGTCTTATTTTTATGTGATTAGATAAATTGACCCTTGTTCCAATAACTCTTTTAAAGGATACATAATATAGGGTATATTTATGGCCCGCCAGCGGGGCCAGGCGTTTTTCTAATGAACTTTAGAAGCAACCTGCAATTAGACAACGACTCTTCAACGCGAGATTTGCAATAGCGAGCTCCAGTGGCAAACGTGTGTAAGGTGTAACGCATTTTTTTTTAATATAAAAAAGCTTGTTTTTTTGCCACAATTCGAACCTGGTTATGCGAGATCAGTCTTGTTTCACACGAATATGCGCAATTCATGATATAAGCAATCAAAATTGATAATGACGCGTTCTATTCCAAGATCCTACCGCCTTTCGGTTGCGTGGTGACTCCTCTATTGTTTGTGAATTGAATGCATATTGTAACTTACCTGGCAACCTATTTGAACATTTAGTTTTCTAATTCATCGTATGGCTTTCATTTTATTTACGCAACGGGCCCACGAAGTTAGGAGGAAATGTTAGCCAATTGGGTCAACAAAGAAAACGAAGTTTAATAGCCACCTAGAGTGCTAAAGTTCATTATGCTTACATATGCTTTTTGTTTGGTCGTAACCAAGCAGCAAGTGAAAGGTAATATGAAACCATGAATTGCGATCCTAACTGTGACATTACCAGATTTCAGTGTTAGACGCCTGGCGGGGCATATTAAATATACCATAATGTTTTCATGGTGGAATGTTCACTTCAAAGCAATATATTTCACATAATTTTTCAAGGACCACTCTTTATATTTTGAGAATTTGCTACTCCCGCGGTTGTTCTTGTTCGTGACAGTTTAGAAATTTTCCTTCCGGCCAGGCGCTTATTCGGAAAACGTCAGATTTCCTCTCCGTTGCCATTGGCAGGCGCACCATTTTCAACGGTTAAATGTGATTAGCAGTGTGCTTATTTTTAAAATAAAATTCGAAGTAGCGCGCAAAGATTTTGAATGCCCGTCGAAAACAGAAGCCGCGAGTACCCACGTGGAAGCTGGCGTCAAGTGATCTTGTTCGTATCGTTTATAGCAACGTTCGATTATTATTTGTTTATTTTTTGTATAAAAGAAACCTTAAAAGTTAGCCCCGGCTTCTGGTACGGAAGGCCCATACTAGTCCGTACTGTTTCGCCACGTCGTGCATACCAAACTCTAAAAAATGCCCGTGCGTTTACTTTCCCGCACTACATTCGAGAGCTAATCACCGCAACTTACAGATGCAGCTCAGCGAATGACGTTGCCAATACATATGTTTAGACCAAAAACGCAGTCTGAGTTGTGACATTAAGCAATGCAAAACGTCACACTTGCATTGCTGAATGTCACAACTCCGACTGCGTTTTTTTGGTCTAGACATATGCTCGGCATCGTCATTCACTCAGCTGCCTCCGTAAGTTGCGGTGATTGGCTCTCCTAGTGTTGTGCGGAAAAGCAGACGCACGGGCTTTTTTTAGAGTGGTATACGCATGACAAAACTCAGAAACGCAAAATAAGTCTGCAATTCAGTGAATGCGATTGGCAGCACCGTTCAACTGAATTTGTGATGTGAATATAAACAATCATATTATTTCTGGGAAGATGGAAATTGCTGC
>JAZHYW010049118.1:0-10794 GCA_037355805.1 Ixodes ricinus | reverse complement strand
CTGTGAACATAATCTGCTGGTAGTTTCGTCTGCGAAGAGCATAGTTGTTCGCAGACGAAACATCTGCAGGACGAAACACTCTTCTATACGTCTGCTATGCTCCTTTTCACGTTAAGGCCGACCGCAGCCAAAGCCGCGATCCAAGGCGCTCAACTGGCAAAAGTGCATCGTCATGGCACTCGTCGTTTTTGACCATCTGCTATCCCCGGTTTGATCTGTATGATTAATGATTTGATTAATAAATGAATGATATGTCTGGATACCTTTACCCGGTGCAGACGTTTACGGCATACCGCGTAGAGGTATGCACAGATATTTGTGAACGACACCCGAAGAGGCATTGCCCGAAGAGTAATGCCTTTCGGCACGAAAACCGACGCGGGCATGCGTGGAGAAAATGCAATTAATTCATATACTATATGTAATTAATTAAGGTTAATTGATTTATAATATGTTTTCATTAGTCCCCAACGTGTCCGATCGCCAACTGCCTCCCACAAGTGCACGAGAAGTTTGTCCGAGACCGATTGACGTTCTTGTACTGGAACAAGAAGAAATATTCTTCAAGGAGTTTAGCAGAAAATACCCTATGTTTTCTACACAAATATATTTATACTTCGTAGTGGTACTGGTTGACTTTGAAAGAAACCCTGTTGACGTATGTGATGAGCTTGAAAAAACGTTCACATCTAGTTGATTCATTCTTTTAGAGATTAGTAGTCAATTGGCGCATTGCACGATTAATGGCCTGGTTAAATTAATAGTTTTGCAACACTAATAAGAATATATTTTGACTATGATCCTCTTTTTTGTGACCTTCTGCTATCAGGCAGTTATAAATTGAGAGGTCAAAACCAAACTCCCCCCGCAAAAAAAAAAGATAAACGTCCAAAGTAAACTTTAATTACTAGTAATGAGTCTAGCGCAAACATAATTCTGATTACTCTGTTTATTAAAATATAGAAAAACTATTAATCTATCAATAAAAAAAAATTTCTTAAAATTAGTTTCGTTGCTTGAAATGCATGCCGTTCTCTGCTGAGGATCAACAGAAGAGCGCTCAATCGCACACTACTGCGTTTTTCTTTGTGTGCATTTAGATGCGTGTGTCCACTCTCCTATAATGCCTTTCGGGCCCTGAGGGAATGAATAAATAAATAAATAAATAAATAAATAAATATGCTGTGACATCAGTACTGTGCTCCTTCGAAAAAATCAACAACCCTCATCGAGCCATTGGAGAACATGCATTTGCCATTTAAATTTTCTCAAAATTTGTCACGGTGGAGGAAAATTATAAAGTGGCGGCTCTAATGTCTCTTTTGAATCGAGTTTCACTTTTTCATGTTTTCCATAGCCACATTAAAAGCAAATTATCTTCCTTCAAGCTACGACGAAGAAGAACGAGTGTAAGGGTAAAATTTTGTAGGCGTAATCACTTCATTTTTGTCGTTATTATTGGTATGTTTATTAAGTAAGAAATTAACATATCTTTCCCAGATACAAAGAAGAGGCTCCGACGGCTGGTACGACGATGATAAAGTTTGCGCCTTCTTCATGAAAGAAAAAAATTAATTAGGGTTGTTTATGTTTTTGCTTCTCTTAGTTCTCACATGGTTCGCATTTATAATACATTGCCGTTTAGTTCGTATTTATACGATTTTCGTTTATGCTAGTTTATTTTTTTATGGGCACGGCCTTCAGAAAATTAATTAATAAAAAATACAGTTAATTTGCGCACATTTGTTTGTTTTTTTGCAAATTTAATGTGAATATAATTATTTTTAAGGGAAGACCACAAGGTGGAAAATATCCGACTGGTGCGCAACAGGCGGATTTTCCAGCGGCCTCCAGTTCGCCATAAAGGCGAGCTGGTGGCCCTTATGTCAGTGTTGCGGATAATTGGCACTCCGGGTTGAAATGATTCTGGAATTCTTGTAGCCGTGAAGCTGCAGTTCAGGGATAAATGAATAGGGAATGAAATGATATGCCTTTTTGGCGCGCAATAAAGCGGAATGAATTAGACTTGCTTATTAAAAGAGCTGTGTCGATCTTCGAGCAGGGCCTGCGGTCAGCACTGTCAGAGGCTCTTTGACCTTGCGATATTGTAGCGATTGCTCCGTAACTATGGCAATTTGTCAGTGGTGTTGTAACCTTGCCGAAGCGCATAGACATTCGGGGCAGGTATACGCGTCGGCATTCTTGACAGCACACTAGCGGTGCTGTTCTGCAGGCTTTCGAAGCAGACAGAAGAAGTGTTATTCTTGCTCCACGCACGAACCAGACATTTTAAGTCCTCCTCACAAAAACACACCGGCCATGCACACTCCTCTGCAAGTATATACGCATATAGCATACGCTTTGTACGACCACCGTTCTGATTCAGTAGGGTCAGTGTTTTCGGGACGAGGCTCTGCATACTCTACTTTTTCTTCCTGTGGGCTCTTAATTTTCAGCGTTATGTGCATCTTGCTGGCAAAACAATGTAGGTGCCAGAAGATAGTTTTCCGCTAAGAATTTACGGGAATGGAATGAAAAAACAGTTTGAGTAGGCTCCGTTTCGTCATTCCATAGGAGTTCCAAAAAATAGAATGATTAGAAACTCTTATTCCCCGGAATGAAGTTGGATTGCAGTGAGTGTACTCAATCTGCAAACAGCAGATTTCAAGGTGAAGTCTCAATTTAGTCTTGCAGCGTCTAACGGAGAGGGTCAACATTTCGTAAGAAAATTATATATCCACCCCTAGTCACTCGGTTTGCTAGAGCCAGCGTTACTGGATACGTTTGGCTCAGAAACACCCATGGATGCTTGTTTAAAGGAGCTGAAAAACCTCGCCACATCATTGCTGGGGCGCCGACTCTCGTGCATACTGCGGCTGCTCTCAGAAACTATCGTTAAAAGGCGCGCGTAGCATTTTTCACCAGTGGGGCTGCGAAAAGCTGGTGATATACCTAGCCTAATTGAGAAAAGACAATCGTGTGTATCGGCCAGCGCAAAAAAAACAACTTTGCTTCGCAGAATGCTTAAACTGTGAGAATATGATAATAGTGGTTGGTGTAAAACGCGAATGGTTGAGAACATTTACTTTAATCAAGAAGGCAGTCCAGAAAGACGATATTTCGCTATAAGCCTAATATAGTAAAAAAAGAAAAAAAGAAAGAAATGGGATTGCGGATCCATGTTGAATTTATTTAGGCTCTGGCTGTGCACTTTATTCCCGCGACTTTTACTTTGTCTGCCACGTTTCCTTCAAGTCTCAGGGTTTCAAAATTATGATTACTGGTAATTACATCAGTGATAAACACTTGTCAACCAGAAAAAGTATATTGCCACTTTTCTGCGGTTGTTTTTTAGTAGAATAGATGCTACAAACGTCCACGATGTCATTTTTTATTTATACGATATTTGACTTAGCTGAACGTCGACTCAAATAAAAATGTTGTTCTTTCTCTTACATCTATTGATTCAGGTAACGTCATGTTTCAATATTGTCGCCTTCTCTCACAGCATCTAGCGTCACATTTACAAGTGAGTTTCAGCTTTCTAGCAATGCGGGGCTCATTGAGGCGGGCCAAACAACACTGCTTTTTTAACTCATAAACGCCTGCGGCAGATCACGAGCAAATACGTGAAACTGCGGGAAGTCGCCAGAGCCAAATCAACAGGCAAACTTTTCTTTATTTTTATAACGCTCTAGTGCACTACCCTCATAATAAAGTGTTAACAGCCGCTGCGTCTATATAGACAGGCAATTCGGAACCAATCAGGGGTACCACGCGTAACTTAAAACAAAATGTCAAACACTTGACCAATTGATTTCTCCATTTATATTACCCTCAAGGTATGGAAGCATTACAGAGCGGAGTGGAAAGTAAAATACAAAACAAACGAGAGCACAATTGCGAACAAAGTAAAAAGGCAAACAGCAGGGAAGTGGTAGTCAGCTATATTGCAACAAAAAAGAGTACAGTCAACAGTTGATGTTCGTGATATAGGTATACAATTCCGATCATTGGAAGGTTTAGGAATCGAGGAGGCGAAAAAGAATTGAATTGCACCAACGCGGCACCGACTTTGTGACGATGATCAATGCTTGCGGAAACAAACAATGTTTGTATTATTAGCAGAGCTTGAGTTGAGGAATATGATGGTAGATCTTAAGGACAAGGCAAATGCGAGAGATTCTGCGGCGATGTGCAGAAGCTTCTGGAAGTAGCAATTTATTTTTCATTGATGTGACACTTGCAGTGCTATTATAATTGGCATGGTATCAAATGTGCGAACCTGTTCTGAGCTGCCTCAACTCAGTCACTGAGTAATTATAGTATAGGGATCCCAAATTGAGGCTGCATACTCGAGCGTAAACCGAGCAAGCGTTCTGTAGAGAAAAAGCTTTAACTAATAAAGGAGCTAGAGATAGAAGTTCAGTTTGAGATAGCCAAACATTCGATTAGCATTGTTAGTCACGTAATTAACACGCAGCTGGCAGGAAATATTGGCGCTTACGATACACGTCCAAATACATGTGTGAATCTACAAGCTGCAAAGGTTTGTCATAAAGGTTATAAGTAGCATAGAATTTAGCTTTACGTGTTACGGGCACCGTCTTGCATTTGTTAATGTTAAGCTGCATTGACAACAGTTCACACAACCGCAAAACCGAATCTTAATCATGTTTCAGCTCATGTGAGCCGGAGTCGCTGGATATAACGCGGTAAATGGCGCAGTCATCGGCAAAGTGTTTGATTGAAGAACAAACGCCAGTCTGCAAGTTAACAATATAAAGCAAGAAAGTAAGGGACCCAAGAGGACCCTTTGGGTATGTACACCAAAAGAGAGGGATCGAACGAGAAGTTAGAGCGATTACACGTTACAAATCGAAAACGATTGGTTAAAAATAAAACACTCCAATCAAAGACGCTAGAGTCAGTGTTCAGTTTACTTAGCTTAAGAAAAAAGCTACGTGACGCCTTGTCCGAAAGGTTTTAAAAGTCTAAGAAGATGCAGTTCATCTGAAATTCCTGATTAAGGGCGTTATGAAAATCGTTGATGATAAAGAGAGGTTGTACTTCACAAGGAAAAGTATCTCGTAAAGCCATGTTATACTGGTGAAAATTACAACTTTTTTCCAAAACGTTAGCGAGTTGTGTATAGATTACATGCTCAAATTACTTTATAGTGGAACACTGGTTTGTAGATATGAACTATAATTAATGGAGAGTGCTTTTTACCAGACTTTTGCAATGCGATTACGATAACAATATTCCATTCGCTAGGTAGAAATGAAGTGTGAAGTGATTGTTAAAAGATACGTTCGAGAATAAGAAAAGTGTACTGACTTGTAGTTTTGAGGAATTTCTTAGTTTATTTCATCTATTCCGGTTACCGAAGAGAACTCAGTCCATTTAGGCTTTTTAAATCTTAATCAAGACCAATCAGGACTAATCATGGACCGGATCCATTAACGGGAAAAAGTCATAACGATAGATTGGAGTGGTAGTGTAGGTGTGTTGCAAAATAACTTATGCAACGCTTTCCAGAAACCACTGCAGCACGTCGTAACTCACCAATCAAATTTTCGTCCGGTGTTTTCAGTGAGATACTGGAGGAATCTATCACGGTGAGACATAACGTTCCAAAACCGACATGGGTGACTGGAAGAGAGTGACTAAAAAAAATTAAGCTTGCATTTTGAGCGGCAATTTCGTAACTCTGAGCAGCAACTAAATAGTTCTGCTATCAGACCGCTGGACACGATGTGAGCCTGGCAGCAATATAATAAGCGTTTCTTTTTGTTGGACAACCTGAGGAGCGCTCTGTTAAACCATGGAGAATTCAGTTTTTAAGCTTATGGGTTTTAGTAAAGGTATTTTCACATGTAAAGTCGCATTTAAAAAGCATCCAATTTATCTCGACAGAGCGCTCCCAGAATATGTAAAAAAATGCATCTGAAGAAATTGCCCAATTTAAAATTAATAGCATCCGAAATTGGACTTTGCTATAATCTCGAACAAGTTTCATTTAAGTTTTGACACAACTTGACGGAACACATAGTAAACTGCAATTATAACTGGCCTGTAGGACCTGGAAGATACTTGATTGAACCGATTAAGTTGGGTGCAGCAATTAAGATAATATTTAAACTGTTAGATGTAGTAGCCGTTAACCTTGTTTGACCTATGAACAAGCAATGGTCTGTTACTCATTTTATTACCGATAAACGGGACAATTATCGGAGTTCGGTCGATAAATTTACGGGAAGCGCACTGAAATCAGAGCCAAGTGCTCCGGATGAGTAATCATTAGACAGGTTGCGTCCACCGGCACTTGATCGGAGAATGTTTCCTGCTTTGTGTTTTTATTAGTGTGCCTTATGCGCTTATCCGTGTTGATTTTTCGCTTTGCAGCCTGGTTAAAACCAAGAGATAAGTTTTATTCGACCTTAAATGATGCCCGAGGCTCTAAATATGCTGGACACTATCATTCGCATGACATGTTATTTATATTTTTATTTAACATATATCGATATAACTTGGCTCGCTGTTTCACCACGTTGGTAGGGTTGTTCTCCTTTCACGTTTTTACGGATCTACGGGTTTCTCTACGCGATTTCTAAGCAAAAACAATCGTTCTAAAATCCTGCAAAATGCGGTGAAGCATTGAGTTTTACTTTACAATACCTGCTTAAACTTCTGAAAGAATGCACAATTCGACTAAATGTCGTTGCAGCCAACCAAGCCCTCCATAGACGTGTAACAGCTGGGCTGAGCGCAACAAAGTACAAGTGGTTCACAAGCGAGCGTAAAATAAATACCATCCTGGCTGTTCTGCCTTTTTAAGCGCCTGCAATATAGCTTGCTCGATATGCTCTGTTAGCTGAACAACGTCTGTTTTGCACTTTAAAAAAGTTGCCTCAATTGCGCTGTTTCACCCGGAACATTTATGCTGAAGTTTTGTCTAGCAGTGCAGTAGCTAGTTTAAATACAAGTTGAAGGCGAAACAAATCTAGTGGAATCGTGCGAACCTATCTTCATGATAAATCTCAGGCCAGTAAAACTAAAATGCGCCTTCTATGTTGCCACTACCACGGAATGTAATGCCACAAAATTTGGGATTATTTGCACCTTTCAAACATCTTTCGAGCTCTGCGCTCTGGGCTCTGTCTCAGCGCGGACACCTTTCTGCGTCAATTATTTATAAAATCAATTAGCTACATAATTGTAATGCTACATCTATTCATAATTTTCCAGCTGAGTGAAATCTGTTCCGGGTAAATGTAGCTGGGACAATTAATAGTTACTCTAACTGTTTCAGGACATGGATGTTCCCACTGAATTATAGAGGAAATTTAATGGCGCTTAATTATGCGCCAAAATTTGATTTTCATGTTAAAGTTATAGCTCTGAGCAACTACAGTTGGACGACACAATGTTAACACTTTCTTGGCCCTAGAAATGCTATTATTTTAATAAAAGTACTGAAGTCGGGGTTGCAATTTTGCTGTAGTTCGTTGAATACCACGTCGAAATGCGATTGCATATCAGCGTTTAGTCTGCGAAGGCCGTATTCCGCTGAACAGATAAAAAACGAACCATATCCCGGCTATTTATGCATAAAATGTAAGCACACCTTCAATCAAAATTCGCGGTGCTCTTAAATCTGGGCCGATTACACACTCCGCAGATGATACTGAATGATTGCCTGACGAGGTGTGCTCTTCGGAAGCACTGCCGCCCAACGTTAACCTTCGCAAAATGGATACACCTTTTTCTGGTTCTCAAAGCATTTTGTTTCCCAGACAGCCTCGATTGTCGAAGAACGAGCCCGCCTCACTTCCCTGTCCCTGGCCAAACACTGCTCGCCTTACTTCACGCTTCTCATTACGCGACGAACCCCGCTAGCGTCCAGCGTCGACGCTTCGGAGAAGTTCCAGAGAGCGTCCGATTTCCACCATAGAGCGGAGTGAAGTGCGACATGCGCCTATAGGCCATTTTCATGGCAAGCGCCACCAGGCGGTGCTCCAGTCTTTGACGTCCCAGAGAACTTCAGGTTCATAAAATAAATGAGCAAGCACATCTGAACTCCGCTGCTTAAAATTTTGATCAAACGTTTAACCATCGATTCTCCAGGTGAAGGCCAAAAGGACAAATAAGCGCGAAATCTCTTCAAAATTTTTGAATATTCTTGTAAACCAACTTGTCTCCTACAAGATGTTAAATTTTACAGCCGAAGGTCCTGTTAAATCTTCAACTTTTTCGACCGTGCAGCATTCATGCTCTCTAGCAATGGTGACACAAGTAAGCGCGACAGGCATGCAAAGACGTAGTGTCCGGTAAGTCGCTTGGTAAAGCAAACGTGGCTTCATGTTTGTAAACTGTAAAAGGGTCTATACACTAGGGACAAACTATACGTATCACGCCACGCGTAGTCCTATGACGCAAACGCGGCGCTCCGCGCGACCCGCGCATGCACGCGATAACGAAAGAAACGAGCGAGGTAAAGCGGAAGGCGAGGATAAGCGGAGGAGGCAAGGAGGGCAGATAGTTTAGTAGTACCAAAAGACTTTACTATAGAGTCATTGAGAGCCTAAGGATTGCAAGGCGTGGTGAGTCCCTAGAATTTCATCGTCGCTCCACAGCCAATTAGGTTGCTGAACCAGTCGATACGACCGCTGCCAGTGACTTTGGCCAGTGAGAGCTGAAGAGCAACAGGGAGTCGTGAGTGCCCGAAATGTCAGCGCAACAAATAAGATTGCGCCCCCCCCCCCCCCGCCCAATCACTCGATAAAAATACTCCACAAACGATTCACTAAGCAAGATTTATCAACACAACGTAGCAAGCTCCTTGTGCTTCTTGAGCTGTCGCGGACTGTAGGAGAATGCATGACGGTGAGCGGGTGACTGCCACTCAGCGCGGTGGCCCCGACTCCAATCCTAGCCAGCCGCCACAAAACTCTCACTATCTTAAAACGTCGAAGAACATATCTAGAAGAAAAAAAAAGTATCAGAAAAACATTATGGGAATAGGCATATTAGAGGAAAAAGCTACCGCTAAAACAATTTTAGCAGGTTGGTTTAGCGGATCAACGATTTTTTCATGAATCATTGAGGTCGCGGCAGCGCTCGATAGAGGGGGGGGGCGGATGGTATTCTACACCGAATATATACCATATCTCTGTAACCATTCTATCGGGTGCTTAAAAGCCCATTCGCGGTAAGTAATGACTGGCTAGCTCAAGGTGCCACCTGCATAGGGGACGAAACGGCTTTGATTTTGTTGATGTCTTTGTTATGTTAAGCTGGATTAAGCATTTTTAATTGCAAATTTTTCCAGCTTGAGAAGCATATTTGCTTTAAAACAAACTTGCAACTCCAGCACTTGCGTCAATACCTGACCGAACATCAATGCCTTCGAAAACGTAAAGAAGTTTGGGCAAACAGACATGTGCTCACGTCTTCGCATTTCTGATTTTCAAGAATGTCCTTGGTACCTGTAATATGCTTCCAAATATCGCTCAGTAAAACTTTGGAATGTTGAAATAACAGATGCACAGATACTTCTCTGCTGTGTCTTGATGTAGCAGTGCATTGACGCACTAAACACTCGGCCCATGCTCACTATACGTCGTCCATCCCTAAGATGACAGTGCGGGGAAGCAACATGCTCGATGGACCAATCAACTCCCGGCATTCACTCATTTGACCCGGTTTCTTGCGCGTGTGTGGGAGGGATCCGTGATCGCGTGGCGAACGACATATGTTGGACTAGACTTACGAGCACGTAGCTTGCACCGCACTGGAGGCTAAGGGCTGATCAGAGTATAGCAAGGTTTGCTGGTGTGCACGCGACTCAAGCGGGCCCACACCCAATATAAATGCTGATGGCGGAACCGTGTCGTGAAAATTGAATTTGCACTTGATGTACATACCTTCTCCAGACATTGATGAACGAGCGGCAAGAGCGAACGTTTCTGAGGCTGCGCAAATTATGAAAACGACATGCAGAACGTTATAGCTGTCCCAGAATGAAAGATTCTGTCAGGAAGGATTGAGATAAGGAATTTTTACATGCTAAAAACTAAAACAAATCGGTGCAGGGCATCGCTAATATCCTCTTGGAAAAGCCTTTTCGTCATATTGCATTTCATCCCAATAGTTTGCTGGTAAAAACATATATATTACTGTTGCAGGTTATATTTTTACTAACCATGCCTTATGCCAAAAGGCAAATTGGGAGAATTCCGAGTTTTTCACTTCAAAAGCGAAAAAACGCACGCTATGTTGAAGCCACAACGCTTCTAGTACAGTCCGGTGCATGTGGCAAATCAATCACTTTCATCTGCAAGGGAAAAAAAACATGCAGGAAAATCTCGACCTAGAACTCTTTGGGACTTAATACTTGTCTTGTTCCATTTTTTGTCCTCTAGTCTCATTTCTTTTTTTTTTTTGTTGCATTTATGTCAAATTTATTTTATCTTCGACTGCACGCTTACTTTTTTGTCCATCAGCCCAGAATTTCAATTTCCCCTGGGTTGGTCGTTTCGTGCATACTAAATGTTACAGCAAACGTTTTAATTTTGAACTAAATATATTGTGAAGGTGTTGGGGAAAGGGAATCATACACAGTACCGGACAGTTTGCCGAGGCAAGGCTGAATCTAATCCAATCTCATAAGACGATCCACGACCTGGCTGACACAATGCCTCTCGAGCGCATCGACGCCCAAGCTGAAAGCGCCTGGCTTGCCACTTCCACGCCACAAATGCTCTCCTTCAGAGAAGGCCATCATGACTG